>JAQGAP010003743.1:0-11794 GCA_034697805.1 Orchesella bifasciata | reverse complement strand
CGAAGAAATTTCGTCAAATAGGATAACATCACCAACCAACTAACCATCACAGAAAACTACTTGAAAAAAATAAACATAATTATCATTATATTTTGGTTTATCAATGATAACCGATTTGTGTATTTTTATTATACCGCTGTGATATCTTTATTGACGCTCTGACTGATAAAAGGAAGATGATAACCAGTCAAGCTTGGAATCACTGACATGAACAGTGCCAAAACCGCTGCAAACAGCTCACATATTTTCCTTACTCGAGTGTGAATAACTGTATTCTCCGTGCAAAACATGTGGTTTTGATCAAAGAAAGGATTGACATCACGCCTAAAATTCCGTTCAACCATGTTGCAGTGAAATCAGGTTGAGTTTTAGGTGAGAGTTATCCAAACGAACAAATTGTGAAAAGGGCAGCAAACAAAACCTGTTATTAAAAACCAATACTATTAAATTATATTTAAAAAAAATAAAACAAAAAAATCGTTTAAAACTCACGTGATAAGCGACGTTAATAAATGACACAGACCAGCGTTTTTGACACTTGAGAGTTGCGATTGCTTTTATAATTGGATGAGATAAAATTCGATTTTTACTCTCACCATCTTTTACTTCCTTAACGAGGTGGTGTAGAATATAGGCTTCGCGATGTTCTTCCTCTTTCTGCAGTAAATACCTAAAACATCAGTATTTCAAAAAAAATTATATATAGTACAAATTCACTTTGATTTCATTACTTGAAGTTCATCCTGATTAGAGTTCCTTCAGATTCCTTAAGCTCAAAATTCATGCAGCCGCTCAACATCTCCAAAAATGCTCCCAAAAGCGCTGGTTTGTTTTAGATTGCTTGACTCAACACCATACTTTACCTTCGGGTGTTCTGTACAATTTTATCAATTTATAAATGACATAAAACGTCAATAATTTTGATTAAATGCGTTTTTATCATGTTATATGCTTCTGTGCAAGTTCGCTCCAGTACTTCTGAAATACTTCCGCCCACTCTTTAACTTTTTTAATGCGAATAT
This sequence comes from Orchesella bifasciata, assembly GCA_034697805.1. Taxonomy (NCBI): domain Eukaryota; kingdom Metazoa; phylum Arthropoda; class Collembola; order Entomobryomorpha; family Orchesellidae; genus Orchesella; species Orchesella bifasciata. The sequence continues at coordinate 10,772 of JAQGAP010003743.1, read as the reverse complement.
TATTTCCTTGGTTTGGGGCTGAAGGGACTACAAATTCATAAGCATTCTGTATGCAGTCAGTTTCAGTTCTGCCCACACAACCTGTGTTTTCATTTAGAGGAGAGTTTTCCAGAGATTTTAATTTGTCCAGCATTTGGCCCAAATGGTAGTTACAGCTACATCCTAAAATATTCGTTAGGGAACTGGATTATCACGGGGTAAAAGTGATTATTCATTAAATTGTTATATTTACCTTCAGTCATAAGTGTTCTGAACTTTTTTTTGTATTAATGGCTGTGCTTCAATGATTTCCACGTCCGTATTTGATGCACATTTACCAAAAATATCTCGATAACTCCACTGTATTGGCCCACTAGCAGTGGGAGAAGCCATACTGAGTAGTGAAGAAGGTCAGAATAGATAAGACGGTTCTAGTAACGTTTTCTACCTTTGAAGGGCTTAACCAGCCTCCATCTGATGCCTCCTCAGACTTATTACTTTCTGACGCTGTATTATTTCCACCTTACTTTTAAATAGCTACAGTAGGGCGCTCCTTTGTTTAAAAATAGAAACAAATTACTCAAAACGTATTATGGTTATATGTATATCCCCGACTAATTTATTGATGAGCAATACATTTCCTTAATTGATTTTAAAAGGCAACCAGTTGCCAATCGATTACGAATATCAATACAAACATCATCTGCTCTACTACTGACCAACTAAATTTTTATTTATATCATACCAAGCTGCATCAAAGATGATGAGCGGGTGTCCAAATAAATGGGAACAAAACATGCAATGTTTGCCCTGATTTTAAGTAATACAACTCTGGCAAAAAATTGGAATCACGCCATCGACAAATAAACAGATGTAATTCACGCCGAGCAATGAACTTCCATTAAACCTCATAATCATAATATTTGACGTGAGCAATATATTTGGTAAGCAATCAGATCCACCAAGTAAAAAAAAGTATTACACGAGTGTACCTCACCAGTATTTATGACTGATCAATCAGACGTTGAGCTGAACTGTTCTGCGTATTTTATCTGCCACGTATGCATTTCCTCATTCAGTCATTTTGTTAATATTTTTTACTAACTCAAAATAATCGAGTATAAAATATGTCAAGCAGTTAGTTTATTTTGTACGATTTGGAAAATATGACAAAAAAATCCAGGAAGTAGAAATAAACATTTTCGGACAATTTTTACAATGTTAAAGGGTACTATAAGAACGTGTAACTATTTTTTCGATTTGAGTTAGAGTTCGAATTACTTTTTTGTCTCACTTTCCCCTTACATCCAACTTTCCGATTTTCACCATTTTGTTGTTTCCCCGAAAATTGTTTCTTTCCTTTTGCATTTTTCTGGAAACGTCTTGATGGTGGAATTGGATTTGAATGTGCTTCCTCTACTCTGTAAATTCTAGTTGAATTGGAAGGTTGACAATCGTTTTCAAACCGAACTGAAGAACTTTCTGATGAAAAAATATCCGATTCAGAGTTCTGGGAAGGGTCACCAGCTTCCCGTTGCCATTTGACAGTTGTCCATTGGGTTCCACTTGTTTCCAAGTCAGACCCTCGCTGGTCTTGAGTTTTCATGTGCTCTGAAAATTCCCGGATACTTTTCTGAATTCTTTGAAATAAGAATCCAATAGCAAAACTAAACAGGGCTACAAAAAGTATTAGAAACACCACTCCCACAGTTTCCATTTCAGATAACAGAGACAGAGAAACAAATTTTGATCTGAAGCTCTAATAGATTGGAATAACATTGGAAGGGATCAAATGCAACATTTCTATCTAACTGAATTGAGAGTAAGAACACATTAGACAGTCCCATTTTAACATTACTTTCATCTAATATCCTCCTCCGTAAATCAATAACAAGCATTGGATAGTGTGGCAATGTATGTATGATTCCTAATTTATATGCATGTGTTGGCAGTTTTGTGTTCTTCATTAAAAATGAAGGCAACATCCATATTCTTCTCAAACTAACTAGTAATGGCTTTAATCCACATAAAAGCGATCGATAGCTAAAGTTAAAAGTCAAAGATTCCACTCAACTATCCACATAAAGGCAAGCTAAACTCTCACTTTATTGATTCGCCCCAAAAGTGTATCAGAATGTAAAAATGTAGCTGCAGAAAATGCGTTATTTTTTACCTCGTGTATCTTGATCGAAATCCATTTTCGGAGACTTTTTCTTATCAGCCTTTTATGTAGCAATCCTTGTACCACATGTGAAGAATCGCCGTGACAAAGGCGTCCTTTGTGCCTCTACCTCGTCATGGGGTAAGGCGTAGTTGCTTTTGTAACCAACTTTTTATGTACATTTGAATTTTTTTCAAATGCAATAATTTTATTGAGGGAATTCCACTTGCCACCGGACGGCTAGTATAGTTTGGAAAGTCGCCCACTCAAAAGCATTCCGGATTTCCAAGTCCCGTCTGATTCCTCTCAATCACTCCAGTCTTACAAGTTGATCTTGATTTAACATGGCGAAGATACATCAATTGCTCACACCTAATGATGTTGGTGGTCGTTTTTCGGTTCTCCTGTCAACTTTGTAAATTCAACTGGTGGAGGGTAAATACATGCCTAATCAAATCATGGCTTCTTTCTCTTTTATTTTGTGTGTGAGAACTAAATACTAAAACCACTTAATCCTTTTGTTTTAGGAATCAAGTGCAACGCCTGCATCAGGTGCGTTGGGAAGGGAGAAGAAAAGGACTGTGACGAGAAATATGACAGTTGTTTCGAATCGAAGCATCGGACGAACGCCGCCAACAGAATCCGGATTGACAGACAATGGGACAATGCAATACGTTGCCTTAATCCGAGCCGGGGTGTCCCCAGACAGTTGGACAAACATGATGCAGCATGGAACAGGATGTCAAGAGCAGCCCATGTGATGGTCAGGATAGCCATGGAGGAGAGCCTGATTGGGAACCTATCGTTGCCACAAGCGTCAGTCGATGGGAAAGCGGGGATCCACTTGGAAATACCGAAGAAATTAGTAGACATTCGCAAGTAAATATTGTTATCCGTCCTTACTGTTAATCCCATATTGAGCTAATCCCACGGCAGAGGGCGAACAAAGTTATAACTACGAAAGATTGAGATAAAATATGGTAAGCTCTCCAGTGGGGTAAGAATGTCAAGAAAAGAAGTCAAAGCCCTACAATTGAAGAACGCGATTATATGCATTAATTTCTTTTTGTTTCATTTATTCCTGACATTTTCTGGTGAGAATAATATTCTGGCAACGTATTATGTTACCAATCTTGTAACGCTTAAATTTTCATGAAACTCATCATTCTGAATTCCATTGGTTTTACTTCAATTTAACGATAAGATAAAGCGCTGGCTTTGGTTTTCGGAGGGAAATGCATAATGTATATCTGATTGCGACGGTTGTCCATTTTCCATTCCGTTTCTTTGGTGGACAACCCGTGATGAATATGAAGCTCACCAGTAGTTGCGTGGTCTATAGATTTCAAAATCCGTTCTGTGACCACTTGAAATCAGTTCATTTATGCTTCCCGAAGTCAGGGCGTTTTTTTAAGCATACGATGGCTATTCTACCTGCACTATGTCGAATATTATGGCCAAAACTGGAATGCAACCCCCGTAAAATTTGGTGACGTTGCCAATTTGAACAATTTCTTGGGGTTACAACCCAGATTCGCAGTCTATTTTGATAAATTGTGTTTCTATTGTGATTCCTCATATTTTTCTGTACCACACAAACAAAAACCTTGGAATTTTATTACTCAGTGTGGTATTAAGTGGTTGCCTAGATGGCTTGGTGAGCATACTCATCACTGTCTTACTATTCTTCAAAATTCCAAAGGTAACCATGCTAAGTTGTTGAAAAACAGTTATATAACACTTTCCCGGCTAATGTTACATTTACATAATTCAAACCTTCACATTTTAGCTACTACACTTACCATTTTGTAAAATGTTCATTCATTTTTGTCCAGCGTGTTTCGTTAAATTTTTATACAAGGGAGCCTCCCTTCCAAACGACCACAAAAATTCGCAATTTTTTTGCAGGAGCGGATGCACCACACTCTACTATACTTAGTTAACAGGTTTTGGTATAATGAAATTCCTTCAACAAAGACTCATAGACATTCAAACATGACGCAATCAGGCGTTCATTCGTTTTTGGCCATGTATGTATAGGTGAATATTAAGTGCTAATCATAATAATATGAAGATTTTTACTAAAGAATAATTTCTGAAGAAAACGAGAACTATCCCAAGTAATATGGTTTTCGCTTCAAAGAATTTCAGTGGTGAATATCTACTTCTTCTTAGGTTGCAACTTTCAATCTCTTCAAAAACATACATGTGCATCATTTTGGTAGAAAAGTTAAACTTCCTAACTGCTCTAGTTATGACTCTTTTGGAATCACTCACGAGGGAATGGTTGTTGGCGAAGCCAATATTTCTCGGATTGGAACTTTGAAGTTTAAGATGCTACTGTATATGCGTAATTTGGTATTTCGTGCCTTGAGGAAGTGTAGACTTTTTGTCGGGGTTTCTCAACGTAGTTAGGTTATTTAGGATCTATTTAATCATAATCAATTAAATATGTAATTCTGTACGCTGCCAGAATGTCGGAAAGTACGCTTCTCACTTTACCCCGTATTTGTCGTTAGGGATGTGTCACTTGCGTGCCATATCAAGTAGGTCGTCAAGGAATCGAATTGTTACTACCGTATGCACTGTGGATTACGTAAAAATTGTGAAAAGGTCATGAGTCAGAAGGAGAATATTTTTAGTTACATGCTTTTACGATAAGATAAGATCAGTTGCTTGTGATTGTAGTAGCTGATAGTTGCCAAATTGTATGTACTGGATTGATTGGTTGTTACTTGTTGATTAAATTGATTGTAAAAACGTGCCTTTGAGTGTACTTTCTTCTAAGATAAGCTTAGTTATAAGTGCATCATTGGATAAGCTATCGGAGTCAGTAGTATCAGTGGAACTGCTGAAACAATGGTCAGACATGATTATGATGGATTTGGCTGATGTGAGAAATATAAGTTGCTTTTGACCGTAAATGAATGTATGTAAAAGGATTTTACTCCATGGCCACATATTTCCATGTTTTGAAACTTTTTAATTTTGGAGTTAAAAGAAGGCGTATTCAGATAATTCAAAACCCCAAAATTTCCAAATCAAATTTAACCAAAAACATCGATGTCATATGAGTGAAATATACTCATGACAGTAAGAAATTGCATTTAAAACAGATTTGGCGTTTTCAGTAAGTTGCCATGGCAATAGCTCAGAGACGCGTGGCCATGGTGACATCGTACTTGGCATGAATTAATGTAATAACTTAAGGTACAATCTTGCACAGTTTCAGCCAAATCCATCATAATCATGTCTGACCATTCCCTCGTCAGCCACTTCTGTATTATGTCTCCTTGGATCTAAATAATTTTGAATACATTTCGATCAATGTTAAATGTCAGACTGGCGAATCTAGGAACTGCAAGAAACCTACTAGGTAATATTACATTAGGCGATAAATATTAATTTCGAAGATTTTAAAGATTGGTGTTGGCAAGTTTCAGACACAGTTTTGATAGAGTCATCGACATGCGAAACTAAAGGACCATTTCTAGTATGTGACAACTGTCATTTCACTGACCTTTCAAGCATCTACCATCATGTTCATTCTACGTTTCTGACAATATTGCTATATTTTCTATTATATATATCCACCTCTAACTACAATCAATGTGTTAGTTTCAAAATCTCGTAAAGATGATTCAATTTTAATAGAAAAATTCCGTAATAGTATAAAAGAACTAATTAATTATTTTACAGGCATGTAAATGAACTTATGAGCTTTTTGATTCATTATCGGTGCTGCTCTCTTCATCTTCGGGGACTGAAGAAGACAAATCCGGAATTTTTTCAGTGTCCTCGTCATCTTTGATGATAGGAGTAATTTTAATGCATTGAAACTCAATGAATAGCTGTAAAATGTGTCTAATAATGTTAAGAGTAATCTTACGTGTAACAAACTCCAAAGCGCCTGCATTTTTCAGAAGCTCCACCGTGCCACATTCAATTTTACCTTCTTTGTTCCTCTCTACAGCCATGGACAACGGAGTCCTCTTATCTCTGTTGATGGCATTGACATTTGCGCCATGTTCAATTAAGATCTTCACAATTTCGTATGTGTAAGGTGGAGTCCGTTCCAACACAAGATGAAGTGGAGTGTCTTGATATTTATCGGTGGCATTGACATCGCATTCTTGTGTGAGAAAGTATCTCAACGCAGAAAAATTACCATACTCTGCAGCTGCATGTACCAAAGTTCTACTTTTCAAACCTCGCATGGAAGCATCAGCACCGATGCCAATGAACACATCTATTAACTTCGCACTTCGTCCATGTTTTACAGCAAGAATTAGCACGGTATCCCCTCTTTTTTCCTTGCCGTTGAAATCGACGTTGACAGATGCAAGCACTTTAAGTGTGGACTCCAGTATTTCCAAATGTTCTACGGCAGAGTGTAGTGGTGTTTCTCCAATTTCATTTTTAGAGTGAAATATTTTAGATTCTCCTTTTGCACAAATGTATTGCACCAGCTTGTGGTAATGCTGTGGTGTCATGTAGACTGGACATAAATGTATGAAATTGTTTGAGTCCTTATCTGTTGCATGGATATATACACCCATGTTGATAAGGTGGATGACTAAGTCAACATGAATATTTGGGACTAACAGCGGAGTGCAATTATTGTTATCACTTTTTTCGATCATATTTTGATAATGTTGAAGAAGAAGATCTATGATTAGTTTTCGCTCTTTCAATTCATCATCATGATTTGAGATTGTATCAACCACGCAGCAGTGGAGTAAATATTTCATGTCAGGCCGATTGAGCACATCTTTAAAATCCAACTTGTGAAGTAAATACCGCACCACTGCAAAGTTCCCTCTTAAAACCGCGACATGGAGAATTGACATTTTGCAAGCAAAAGTTAACTGAATTTTGACATTCTTCACTTCTTTTTCAGTTATCTGTTTATAACGTTCCACCACCAAATCAATTATTGGCTCACTGGCATACTGAACCGCCAGCAGTACGAGATTTCGTGACGCCAACAAATTTGAACAAGTTCCAACACTGATGATTACCTTGAGTAGATTGTATTGATTCTCATGTATGCAGCAGTGGACCCATTTTTCGGCAACTTCCTTGCTTACAGTAATTGTAGGATTGCTTGTTGAAATGGTTTCGTTGCTCAAAAAGAACTCCAGAAAGTTAAAAAATGTTGCATTTAAATACGTATAGGAATCAATGGATTCAGATTGGACAGTGAAAACATTTTTATGTTTATCAAATGCTGAGTAGCTTGCAGCAAAAATGTGGGAGGTGAAGCATGTGTGCAAGATATTAGTTATTAGAACATCATAGGTTTCGTTTTCCGCTATCATCTTTGCAATGAAATACCACGCCATTGACTCAAGCATAAAGTCAAATGTGCCATTATTGTTGACCAACACTCCTGCATTCACATATTTTTCTAATTCACTCAAATCCACAGATTTCTGCAAGTTTGGGAAGAGGGAGTTTACAGCTATTTGTTTCAATTTTAAGCATTCGTTCTCGGTGATTTTCAGGATGATGAATATATGATCAATTTTGTTTATGACGCTTTGATTTAAAGCTTTTGCATTCTTGTATGGTCCCGTTTTGGAGTTTGGAGTTTCTTCTCTCTCCACTAAACTTCTATATCTTCTTGTCAAATTGAACGATTCTAAATAATCATGCAGTTTCAGCAATTGTTGCATTTTTGGAAGAAGATCGTTTAATTTGCACGAATACTTAACAATTTTGCTTTTATTTCTCCAAACCGGTTGGAATGTGAAACTGACAGTCAAATCATCAACTCCTGCCTCACAATCACACTCTGGGAAGTTGTCACAAAGCCGTGGCTGCTCATAAAACCGTTTAATCTCACAATCAAAGCCAAATGTTCTGACTAGCCGAAACATGCCGTCTTTATGTTCGATCAAATGTGCGTTGCACCTTGTTTGTTCACAAATTTCGTCAAAGTGATGTTGCTGTTCGCATACAATATAGTCAAGGGTTTCTATAGTTGTCTCCTTGCATCCAATTTTATGACCCAAATTTGTATACTGCTTCAGTTCATCTTGCGTGATGCCGACAAATGCAAGTTTATCAGCAAGAAAGTAATGAAAAATGGTGCTGGACAAGTAAATGTTGCCATTATCACTAATCTGGTGTCCTATTTTAAAAAACAGCATTATATATTCAGAACCCCATCTGTTTTCAAAATCATAATCAATCTTTAAGTGTTTTGCAACCGCTGCGCTTGAGAACAAATCATGAAAACGGAGTTGGTGACACAAAACGGTACACTTGAGTTTTTTTAACCGTGCCATCGAAAGATCCTCCCAAAAGTATTCGTCTTTAAAACTTTGAATTTGGCCGACTTGATTTACTTCGGTCGACTTACTGCAAAGGATTAAAAGCCGACCGTTTAAGCTGGCGTCTTTCAGTTTTTTATGGAGATTTATGGTGACATTTCGGCACTTTACAATTGTCAACTCATCCGTTTTTGTAAGATGAGATGAAATATCAGGTTCCTCAATAACATTTACATAACAGTGAATAGTGTCACGGATTCTTTTGACAGTTAAATCAACATGATTTGTTAGCAGAATAATCACATGCTTCTCATCAGAGCTCAATAAATCAGCTACACCGGGTATAGCCGTCGTGAAAATCTTCTCTTCTCCTCCAAACAGGTTGTCTCTGAGAATTTGAAACGGTATAATTTGATTGTTTGATAATAAAGTGAGGCAAACCCATTCAAACGATCCCTCCTTCTCCTGAAGAATTTTATACAAGCAGGAGCTTTTTTCAACTGGAGTGTTCGTCCGCTCAATCTGGATCTGAAAAGTAGTCAAATTATATCAGTAAACAATTTGTAAATAATTAGCAAGTTTTTTCCTGAGAATAGTGATTTATGGTTTTATTTTATAAAAAGAATAGCGATAGCTTACAGTCTCGGTAGCATTTATTAACGCAAATTCTTTTAGTTCTGCAAGTAGCTCAAGGGTGACGTTGGTGAGTTTTATTATATCTTGCATCTTCTTTCTTATTCTCTCAAATTTCCATGGATTCCACGTAACGTGGTACTCATGAGAGTTTTGTTTCTGTATTAGGAACTCAAGAACCTTTGTGAACTCTTCGTCAGGTTTGATGTTTTTATTACTTAGCGCAGCTAGTAAAACTTCAGAAGCAATGTTGTTGGTGATTGAAAGACCGTTTTGCTCCATCAATTTGATGATACTCAAACTGAGTCCCCCTCCTTCTTGAAACGCTTGCTGAAATGGTAGTAACTCACTCTCATCTCGAGCACATACGTTTGCTCCATGATTAATTAGTAGTCGTTGGGTGTCTTCGTTTCTCTGACTTCGAGTCAGAACTGCAAGATGGAGTGGAGTTTGGAGTGAGCCATTGACACTATTAATATCCAAGTCATGATTTTCGATGAAGTATTTTAATGCATCGTAATGAGCGGATTCTGCACACACATGAAGCACATTGCCCTTCCATATACTGAAGTGTTTCCAGTCAGCTCCAAACTGAATTAACTGCCGAATAAAGTTTACAGATCTTCCACCAAATATGGCATAAAACAAAACTGAGTTTCCATATTTGTTTACTGCATTGAAGTTGACTCCATTGGAAGCGAAAAGTTCCAGGGTCTCGTTCAATAGCTCTACTAAGTTCACAGCACATTGAAGTGGAGTCATATCCAATACCTCTTCAGCCGTATTGATATGCTCGAATCCTCGTTCGCAGATGCCTACAATTATCATATGAAATATTTCCGGTGTCACAGGATTTTCTGCGATTCTGTGAATGACTGTTCTTCCGAGGATATCCAGCACATTAACATCGACCCCTTCTTGTATCAAACATTCAACTAGTTCTGCATTCACTTTATCTTGTAGCAATGGCTCTGGACCCTCGGAAAGAAAGCGTTCATCCAACCACTGCTTACTTTTCGTGGTCAGCAGCTTAATGATCAGCTTTTTATCATTGATGACTTCATTGGGGTCATCAAGACTGTCATAAACGCAGAAATGGAGTAAATATTGGACATTTAGTAATTTCGATTTGTACTGCTCAGTTAGATATTTCACAAGGAAATAATGACCTCTTTGTATTGCGACATGCAACGGTGTAATCTTGTAGGTCAATTCAAGATCATTAAATTGTATTTGATTTATGTTAATTTGTTCGCAAAACGCTTTCATCATCTCAATATCGGCATATTTAGCTGTTATGAGCAACAGGTCACCGTCAATAGTTCTTTCCTTAGAATCATGGTTGAGCTGTTTATTTGCTCTCTCTTTGAAACCCACTGAAAGTTGCGAAGCGTGCATCAGCCCATATAAATAGTTGTGGTATGCTGATGCAAAGAAAACCTTCGGGATAAGTTGATACAGATCTAAATCTGGCATTGACGGAAACGGACTTAGCTGAAGTCCTTGTTGCTTTGGTTTTTTGACGAATCCATTAATAAAGTAGCAAATGACTGGAAAGTTAAACTGAAACGACTTAATTTTGATACGAATATCGTCTTTCCAACTATACTTACAATCATTCGGCAAGGTCAAAATGTGGTTAACAGGTTTGGTGCCTAAAACTTGCGAAAGTAGGAATTCTCTAATTGCTGCGTTCTTTCCCTGCTCCACTGCAAACCAAG
>JAQGAP010003742.1:0-11794 GCA_034697805.1 Orchesella bifasciata | reverse complement strand
CACAGTTTTACGTAAATGCAATGTTTTTTGGTGGCGTCTCCAATCTCTCGCCTCCACAAATCCTTTTTTGCACACTTCACACTCAAAATCAAATTCTCTAATGTGACGCCTCAAATGGAATCGGAGCTCGACGTAAGAGTGCAATAATTTTGCACAAAACACACACTCCATGCTTGGTTGACCAATAAGCCATTTTCCTCGACTTGCATTCATCTTACCCATCAACAGTTTAAGGCAAATATTAATTCTACTTTGAATGCAACTGAATATTTAAAAATAACAATTAATTGAGAAAAAAACCATATATTGCGTGTAGAATATTTCTCTGTATATAACATTTTATTCCTGTTGTTTTCTTCCCGGTATTTATCTACTAACATGTTGTAAAAATGAAGAATACACAAGAGCTTGTAAGGTATCCCATGCATATTATAAAGGCTTTGCAAACGACCTTGAAGTCTGGAAGTATGATACAGATTCCGGCGTATATATGCAGGGATGTACCTGTCCAAATGTATTTGGTATACCAAATTTTGAGCTGTTGTAGAGCAACAGCAGCACAACATAAATGAAAAGGAAAAACTGGTTTTGAAGGTATCCTTTCATAATCTCTGCGTCTCCAGCTCAAAACAATGATGAGGATGGAGCACAGGCTACAGAGAATGTGAACGAACTTTTTAACTCACAAACTGGAAAATTTGTGAGAACAGGGATCATTTATTTTCTACAACTTAAAGAAACCATCAGTTATGAACTGTAAGCAAATGAATGCTGAAAACAAATAAAATCAGAAATTGGAAAAAAATTGGGGCAATGTGGAAATCAAGATATTTTAACGACTCGTTAACGCTAATGGAATTTAAGTTCTTAAAATTGGAATCCTCATCATGTTGTGGTGCCTAACCTTCTAAAAACTCTTGCTCATGTTAAAGAAGTAGTAAGATTAGAATGAATTACCTTTTCAGGCAAACATGGAGAGAGAATTCAGAAAAGGAAAACGAGATATCTTCATTGTCAAGTACACCCGATCAAAAAGAGGATGATGATGATGTTGATACAACCTGAAATACATAGTATTCAGTATTACAAACATTGCAAGTTTCAGCTCGTAATATACTTATTGGAATCCTATAAACAAACAATCAATGCAAAGCTGCGAAACATTACAAGTCAGCCTGTTTTTCTAAACACACACTTGTTTGGAGTTGGTGAAAGCACGCATATCTCAAATTCAGTTGTCTTTTAAATCCAAATTTTATAATGAGAAGCAAATGCTTCTCATTATAAAACTTTGTTGGTCTAATAGAATCTAATAAAGTCTAATAGTCACTAATACAAAGTAATTACTTTCTATTAGTGAGAGTTTTTAAATTTTTTTAAATTTTTTTTCATGTGCAGAAAATCTGCATAAGAATCTTCATCACCATGTACAAAACCAGAAGCAACTGAAATTTATTTGCTACCAGAAGCATAGTTAAAGTTACTTTCACGTGAAAGGTTATGATTCATAATATGATGTAAAAAATTTCATATTTTGTCAGATGTACAATGCATTTTTTACGAAAGTTATGGGCAGGTGGGGAAGAAACTTTGGAGACGCTTCACACTTCGTCGCCTCGTCTGTCGTTTGTGGCAGGAGTTAATTGACAAGTTGCCACCCAGATTATTTTGGAATTCTTACATAAAACACAATCATTATCTAGTCAAACAATCACGTGATATTTCTGACTGCCTATTCGTATTTACCAACAGCAAATTTAGCATCAGACTTTCAAGTCAACTAGGTTTTGAGGAACCTTCCGCAACATGAGGATTATCATGATGACTACCAATCCTTTTCAGTGTGGGCAAACAGTGAAACTGTGTGAAAACACTGAGCTCGTCAAAATTCCTGAGGTTTTCTGCAAGAAAATGTGACGTCTGTTTTAATAGCAACGATGATGATAATGTTATGACGCCGCTTATACAACTGAAAGACCTCGTGCTTCCTTTCTGGTTTATGTTCCGATTCGTGGATTTTGATGGTGGCAAGTTGTAGACTCTTTTTGGCTTCCAATTCCCAGAATGTGTGAGCCCTGCTAGTCGCTTTCTATTTCGGTGCGAATTGAAAAGTGGAATGAGCAATTGAAAAGGGCTTTTCCAGCATTCTTTAAATGCCCCAGGAATTCAATTCGGTAAGCAGCTTTTATTCCACATTCTTGCTGGTTGCTCTTTCGAATGATTTAATTTTTATAATAAATACAAGTGCTATAATCTAAATGTAGTATTATAAATCTGACATGTTTTAAATAAGCTTACTGTCGTTATTTTTCAAAACAACTTTTATGGCATTAGTATTTGCTATTCGATGTTGTGCCAACAGAATTTTTGAAGGATTATTACGAATGAAATTGATGATATTGACTGTATCATGTTTTCATAATTGGCATGTTTTAATGGTGTTTTCTGAAGAAGGAATGGCCAATCCAATCTCACTCGCTTGACTTTTCCGTGAGTAATTTGTTCAAAGAACATACATGCACACTTCCAAAGCAGTGAAGAGGAGAAAATCATAGATTTCAAGCACTCCTCGATAGTATAGTGGTAAGTATCCCCGCCTGTCACGCGGGAGACCGGGGTTCGATGGAGGTCGGGGAGATCTTATTTTTGCTTCGTTATTTGGGATGCACGCGAGGCAGTTGAATATTTCACACGTTTATACTGACTTTTAAATACAAACTTGCATTATACCATTTTTTAAATTCGATGGAAAATTACATTTTTTATGATATTGGGAAATAAAAATGACTTGTATGCCGTAATAAATCTTTCCAGAAAATTTTGTTTTATCGATGTTGAAGGACATAAATTTGGATGGGGAACAATTTAATCGATTTTGTGTTCGATTTTGGCAAACATTCTAGGAATTATTAATTCTCCGTAATATTTTGCAGTTCTAAATTCACTTGAATTTTTTTGCTATTATTAATTCTGGGTAATCAGCCAAAATCTGTGGTATATAAGGGCTCATACTCAAGCCAGCATTCAGAAGAATTTGTTCGTACGTATTTTGATTCGGTATTTAAAATCCATCATAACTGAAATACACATAACAATATTGTTTCTCTTTGAATTTTATGATCACCGCAACCAATTTGAAAATAAAACTCGTTTCGACAAATAAAACTAAAAATTTGGTAGATATACCATTTAATGTTGATGTTTGATTTTTTACAAAGCACACATAGCTCAAATTCAGTTGTCTTTGAAACCCAAAGAGGTTTTTGGCTTCCATTGTAATTGAATCAATTAGTCCAGGTGCTTGTTTCTTCATCGATCGTTGGTGATTCATCCAGGCAAGCAATTTGGCAGCTGGCAGTGCAGAAGAAATTGCTATTCAGGAGTAAATAAATGGAGCATAACCAATAAGGAGAAATGTGCCACTGGAAGATAATGTAACAATTTGGACTAAGTAATTATAAACCAATCATAACCACGTGCATCTATTACCACGAGAGCTGTTAAATTATGTTATTTGGGATGAACGCAATGCTGGGGAGTACTCATCGCATTTAAACTGACTTTGGTTTTGAAATAAAACTACTGATTGAGAGAAAAATTTTCGAGAAATTCTATTTTTCATAAATATTTGCATTAATTTTAGTAATCAACCAAGATTCCAAGAAACAATGAACCTGAACGAACAATAGGTAATTCCCAATGAAAAACAATGGTAATTTAGCAAACATCTCCAGTCGTCGAGTATAAAAGCGAACACTTTATTTCCGAACGGGCATTATGATATTTAGTATTATGACAACTAAAAATTGGAACTGAGTAAACTTAAATTTAAAACATTTTCATCTACTTAATACTGTGAGCAAAACGAGAGTAACCTTACCATTATGCTTAATAAACCGGTCAAACGACAACAAAAAACAATGAACTATTAAAATTTAACTTTAATTTAAAACCCAATTAAATTCACAAACGAATGACAATAACTAAAAGCTGGTTTCGTTTAGATTTAGTTGCCTTTGCTTCCCACACTTTTTCCCTGACCTGATTTTGAAGGAGGTCATGTTGATGATGTGCGTGGACTCTTCAGAAAATTTGGCTTATAATAATATTATAGAACAACGTAATCTTACAAATCTTACTATTGGTTCACTTCCTGGTAAAGATGATGACAATGCCTATATGACAAATACTAGTGTGCCTTGTAGCCAAAGCATGCTACTTTCATTGGATAAATGGGAGATGTTCGTTCACAATAAGATACAACAATTTAGCAACATAAAATCATGTAAACGATCATATATTGTTTAATTGAAAATGACAGTTTTTTAAAGAAAAAAATTGAAAATGAAACCGTACATGAATATATTGGTAGTTGGCAATGTTGCAATAAGAAAACTAACGATCGTAAGTAAAGAGAAAGTAATTTATTACTTGATAACGGACACATAATTCTTATTCTGAGTTACAAAACTATGTATATAACCGCGATATTGGTATAAAAAATCTTTAAAATATTTTGAGTAGCCCCATTATGCGACACTGAGGAAACTCACCACAGCAATACAGGATCATCTTACCCCAGCTACTATTGGTCTCATTCCGCTTACTTTTACATTGTATTTATTTTAGGCACAAAAAATATCATCTTGATACATAGTTGATACTAAGTTTGAAAGGGGCCGAAATCGTTTGAGCTTACTGAGTTGGAATATTTTATTTGCGGTTTTGGACAGGAGCACTTCAAACGATTTCGGCCCTTTTCAAACTCCATGTCTACAGTATTCTGAGCAAGCTTAAATTTACATATTAAACTTCATTGTTTCTCAGTATGCAAAATTTCGTATACGCCTTTTGATTATGTATTCAGATTGGATTTTGCAGTTGGAATATTTTATTTGCGGTTTTGGACAGGAGCGCTTAACGTGATTGTAAGCCAGGGAGCAAACATGCAATAATTTAAGCACCCAAGGTTGCACACGCCATGGGTTGGATTTGTTGGCAGTAGTGGTTTTAAAACAGCAAAGTACGAATTGCCAGTTAATTTAAAAAGGTCTCCAAAGTTTCCGACCTTTCTCATCTTTCAGGGGTAGTGAGAGTAGAAACTCACATAAATATCCAAATAAAATTACAAAAAGCAAAGACGTTTCGGCAATATGAACTTACATATTTCTTTTGGGTTTGCAGTTGTTTTTTGTTTATTACATCAACTATCAGCTATTAGTTCAAGAAACGAAATTTTGGAATTAAAATCTTTCAGACTTGATCGCCTAAGCAATCTCTCCGATCACCTTAGTTTACAAAACTACTACCAAAAACTTGATATCCTAAACTGGCATGGAAAGCGTAAAATGCCAATAAGAAAAACAGAATTTCCCGTCATTTCGAATTTGAATGATATTCTTTCCACCTTTAAATCGTCAAACTGTATCGTCAATATAAATAATTTTCGAGACGTGAATTTGTACGTTTCAGACTTGCCAATAATCATCTGGACACCTGAACTTTCTGACGCTGTTGTGCCCAACATTATCAGAAAGCAAAGAGTGGGGCTTCATCGTCGACCTACTTGGATGCCAAAAAGTTTCTACAAAACTGAGAAAATTGAATTGAGAAATGGAACTTCAGCGTGTAACACGTCAAGCACAGTTTGGACCAAACTTCTTAAATTTGATGACTACCTACCCTCAAGTTTATGTTTGTTGATTGATTTATTCCAATATTCTGGCAAAACAAAACCCTGGAACTGCCGAACAGACATAAGTCTGTATCCCCCAAATATAAATCAAAACCGACATAAATACCCCACGGAGCATTTTCACCGAAATCCTGACGGACACGCAGAAATTGAGTATTTTAGGTCGCTTATTTATTACCGTATACCGACTGTTAAAATATTCGTTAGTTATCCAAGAAACCAATTTATAGATAATGATATATTAACAGCATGGAAAGATATATTCAAAAGACACGTAGTTTTATATAATTTTCCACCTGCTAATTTTGTATTCCTGCTTGCAAATGTAGCAGCTGCAACAGAAAGTACAGTTGTTGAAGAATCAATTGGAATAATTACCACCATTCAGATAATGAAAACTTGTCAAGACTGTATTAAAATGAAATGGGGCTACCCGTCCCAAGAATTTACTCTCCAGCTGCAAACTATCCCTATAAACAGCGTTACATCTCTAGAAAAATTATCAGAATTTTCGCATCCACATCCCGAAGAGGTATTACATTGGAGGGTGGATAGATCTCAATTGCTTTCTACAAAAGATGGAGAAGTTATTACATTTCACATGTCGTTTTGCAAAGATTTTGTTACTAAAAGATCTCAAATTTTAACGTCGGAGGGATTACCTTTAGAAAAACTAGCAAGGGCGTATGCCCACGTGTGGTTTTCAATACTGCAAAATGCAACGGTTTTTGACACAGAACTACAACACGTTTGTGAGGTATTAACTGGCAGGATCACCCAACCAGTAAATGCTTATGGAGCTGAGGTAGTGTTGCAAGAAGTCCTCGTTTATCACCCAACTTTTACCGGGAGTCCAGTTCAAACATCGATAAAAATGAGCGAACTTCGGTTTTTGAGTTGCGGGAGGCGCCATCTGGCGTCAATGGCATTTATGGAATTGTTTAATGTGTTCGATAACTATGTGTGGTTGTATGGAAGCTTATCATTTTTTATTCTGATGTATTCCATGGAACACATTTCTGGAGGCTATGGAAACAACACATTCTTGTCATTTTTCAAGCACTGGTTTTCCCTTTTTAAGGTATTGCTTGAACAAGGTGACCCTTTTCTTAATCGAATGCTGCAACACTCCCGTATTCGAATTATAGTGGCTGCTTTCATGTTAGCAGGAATTGTGCTCAGCAACGCCTACAAAAACAACAATGTTTACAATATGATTGCGCCCAGAAAACTTGTGCCGTATAAGCATGTTGAAGAGCTAGTTCAAGATAATTTCACCATTTATACGAGGTCAATAAATGTGCTAATTAATTGGTATCCAAACGCAGGGGCTTCTGAAGTTTTCACTGATGTGGTTGCAGAACCACATTTCCTGGAAAATGAGCAACGCAATGTCGACATAATGTCGGAAGTAATCATGTACTTTTATGAATTATACCATGACAATGCCAAACACCCCTCTAAGAAAGGCCATAAATCTGTGTCAATATTGGAAACAGTTCTAGCTAACAGCGATTTACACCCAAGCGTGAAAGTTTTGCTTCACAAAATGCTTAAGCAAATTGTGAAGATTAGTCGGGTTCACGAATGGTTGACACAAAATTTAACGGCACCATTATTGGGACAGTTTTTGAAAGAGGAAGAGAAAGCATTAGAGACCTTTATGGATACTTGCAATAGAACGGCTTTAATTCTCCCAAAGTTTCTTTGCAAACACCAAGCTAATCGGTTAAAAGAGTTGAATTATAAGCATGTATACGTCGGGGAAGAAAGTTATGGCGCGCCAACATATGTTTTCAACATACTTGGGAGACCGCCCCCTTTTTTAATTAAACGACTGAGTGGCATGCAAGCTTCGGGAATTTGGGAGTGGTGGATGCGGATAGTTGAAGCTAGTGCTGGTTTGCAGGATATTCCGGAAACTCTATTTTTGAAAAAACCAAATTTAGATGGGAATGTCTTCGTGATTTTTTCCTTATTGCTCACTGGACTCTGTATAGCGTGTATTATCTTTAGTCTCGAAAATTATGAAGTATTTCGAAAATTATTGAAGAATACTTACAGTATGGTACTTCATACTGTACGCGCTGTGAGTTTTGCAAGCATTCGAAACTGTTTCAGACGAACCGTCCCGACAAATTTGGAAGTATTGCAAATTTTCGTGATGAACATATTAAAGCAGGCATTTATTCGTGATGTTTAAGTAGTAAAGATTTTATTATTGAATTAAATTAAATGTAATAAATATGTTTCGATATCTAACGCTACTAACATTTTCATTCGATTTTTTGTACTTATTGTTAGTCAAGGTCATTGCTCTATGTTCAGTTCACTTGTGTGGAAAAGTAATCAAATTTTATTTTCTTAAAATCACCCATGAGAACTAGCTTCGTTGTGCAATATCATATGACATCTGAAATGGTCAACGCAGTACTCGCCTTTACCATTCGAATCAACCCGATAGATATAAACGGTAATAGGACCACATGACCTCAATTCCATGCGTTCCTTCTCGGAAACCCCATTTGTTGTTTCCAACACGATTCAAATAAGGCCATTGTTATACCGAATGCTTACCAACACAAACGTAATCATGATAAAATATACGATAAACAACCATCATGATCAATATAATCATCACGCAATGCGTCAATTCTTATTGAACAGAAAAGTACATAGGAAAATCAATCATTATACGGAAAGATAGGCAAGGGAAATTTTTGAATACGCAAATATTCGTAAATATATAAAAATAATAATTTTTATTTAAAATTCAAAAGTAAGTCGTGTTAGTTGAGTTAAAAATTGTAATAAAATTTCTTACTTCGTAGTAAAAATATTGTTGCTTCTGATGTTTTTGCAAAAATCTATCATAAGCGACTTTGTAATAAAAAATATTCATATTTCTGACGTTTTTTGTAATTCTATCAAACTTATTATAAAATAAAAAATTTCCAAAAGTAATCCACAATTTAAATGCATCTTATACTTAATTTAAAATAGCAAGTATGAAAATAATTTTGGGTTCTCATAAGCACTCGTCAAATTTAAGTCAGTGAAGTGTCATGTTTAAAATACAGATTAAGTGAATGTTAATGCATTAATAAAGAAATGTTAGCCTCAGCTGCTGTTAAACATAAAAACTAAGATTGGAAGATAATTTACTTTTGAGTATCCAATTTTTAAACAGTGGATGGCAAAAATTACGCCCTGCAACAATGACATGTTGGGATTCTTAGAAGTAATGCAGAACATTATATATAACGGCTGTCCACATGGTTTTTTATAAATTATATAATTTATATAATTTATATAATTATATAATTTATAATATCTAATATTAATTTTTATAAATTATAATTGAAGAGTACTTCGCAAAAATTAGAGACTTAGTTTTAGTAAAAATGGGTTCAGTTAGAAGGGCCATCTCCTGTGGATAACTCATTACAATCAACATTAAAACTGACATTTAAAACACATTATTCAATCTATTATAATAGATTGAATATAAATATATTTTTCAATTGCAGGCTTTTAGTTTTCCAAAGAAGCACTTTGCAGGGCAAAACGTTTTCCTGTTTTATACGCTGAGTTTGGCGTATGGTGGGCTTTCAGAATATTCAGTTGGTAAAATAAACACTTAAAATTGTCAGAATATACGTAAGGGCTTTTCTAGTTTTTACAGAGAGAGTTTGCGAGGGAGCAATTTCGAACGGGAGATGTTAATGAGACTATAGATTGGCGACAATAACTGAGTTACTATAAGAAATTTCAGTGAGAAATATTCATATGCTATGTATATACGCGGAATTTATCTTACGGTGGGCTTGTAAAGTTTTAATTTGGTGATTTAGAAACTTAACAGCCAGGATATACATTATGATAATTTTTCTTTTGGGAGCTTTTAAACAATGAGTTCGTGAGAGAGCAATTAGAGACAGGGTGTGCTAATGACAGTATGTATCCTGTAATTGCTACAAGAACTTTACAAAGCTGAAGCTGTCAACCATAAGTTTATACTATTCGTTAAAATGCCGTATTTGCATTTCAAATAAAATGGTCAAAACTTGTAGATTTGAAGTATAATTATGTAAAAGCTTTTACAACCGATTGCGGCTTCAAAGGAACTATCATCAGTGACGTTGCAACAGCTTTTTTTTAGTGCCACGTAAGCGACCATTTGAATAAATGTTTTCAAACAAGACGAAAACAATTGTCATCTTCATGACTGTATTCGGTTTTTTCAATGGAGTAAAACCAAAAAAGAACGAAGATGATTGTCTCAACAAGTTATTTCCAGAACTTAATTGTTTTTGGGACAGATACGTTTTGTACTTTAAAATCAGTAACAGTGTTGAAAAGAACTTGATTAGACCTGTTTCATCAATTTTCTCTAGAGCTGTGCTATTCAAAAAATCTAATTTTACCATGGATACTAGTTTCTACAAATTTTCAAATACTTTTCACGTTGTAATTAGTACGCTGCCCAAAGAAAATGCAGGCCAGTTTGCAACTAAAACAATTATGACTTTCATTGACATCCTTGTACCGTCAAGAACAATATTTTTGTTTTTCAACTTGGGTGAAGAAAACCAACTCAGGGTTAAAATTCATGAAATTCTTCGTTGGGAAAGAGAACTGGTAGTGTTTCCAGCAATCAAAATTCTTGTGAATCTCCCTTCCAATTGTAATAATTTAGACAAAGCGGCCTTGACTTTTATTTGCAATGGCTACTGTCCAACTTCAGTGGTACCAGTTTTAAAGTCTAAAATTTTTAATCAAATTATGTACTCTCTCCACCAATCAATATTTTACAACTCCAATCGGAAAAGGATACCCAGTATTGTAATGGATAGGTTCCATTATATTAGGTCAATAAGAGAAGGAAGGGGCATGATTAACCTACGAAATTCCGACAATCTATCTACAACGCAGATTATATTACATTCAGGATTATCGTAAAAATATTGGGTAAATTTGTTAGCTTTGGATATGATGCTGTCGTATACTGTGATTAAATTGTGGGAATGCTCAATCTCCGATCTAAGAAATCTATTTGTTTCCGCAAGAAAAAAACCAGTGGACATAAACTCGAAGTCAGAACTATTAAGCAATTCACGTAGAGATCTTGGAACGAAGGGTTTCGGGTCTGCAGTTATGAAAGAATAGATATCAGACGTGTAAAACTGTCTGCGCACCATTGACCCGTAGATCCACAATAACATATTGAATGAAACTTTCAAACTCATTTCAGAAGGTGTGATATTGATGCCATCCTGCTCGATCAGCACGGCTGCACTCCAAAGCAAGTGATTTCTCATTTTGCACACGTGTAAGACAACGTTTAGTATTACAGTGGTTACTAGAATGAGTCCCCAAGTTGACAAACTAAATGGACGAATTAGTGCGTTCCAATTTAATACAGACGTTGGGTCTACTGTTCCAATAAACACCGTAAAATCGTATCCGTCGAACTGAGCTCCAAAGGGGAACCATTGAAGACCTTCAATACTTGATGTTTCTTCTTTGTAAGTATAACCTAAATTAATTTCTACAGTGCCATCGAACAAGCAGTTTAGTGTACAATTACGACGTTTTACAATAAGTTGATTGATGCAACTAAAAAACATTGAGTTACTCGAATGTTCAGGATCATTTCTCATCTCATTTCTCTTTCTAAGATATTTTTCTCACATTGGCCTGTGATTTTTTTTCTTTTCGTCGGTACTGACGTCATTTATGTATGAATTCAATTCGACAAAAAGTCTAAATAAATGTTTCATTGATTTTGGCAAAGTTCGAAGAAGAACGATAGGGGTAGCATGAGTGATGCCTCGTTGATTGTCTTTTCTTGTATAATAAATTGCAGCATTTTCTAGTACAAATATCTGATCCGTTAAATAGTTATAACATATAATGTTGAAACCCGACCTAGTTCTTTTGGAATTTCAATCTTTCCTCCGACATCATTTTCCATGGAAAAAATGAGATAGTCGGGATAATAAATTTTCAAATCGTGGGAATGTGTGAAGGATCTGTATATGTGTTTCTTAGATAAGTTTTTATTTTGGAAAGTTTCACTAAATTTTGCAGTAACAA
>JAQGAP010003741.1:0-11801 GCA_034697805.1 Orchesella bifasciata | reverse complement strand
GGCACAAATAGACTTTTAGCTACTGTTTATAACATTTTTGCGTTGAAGTTTAGTTGTGTATGAAGAGCAAGGAGGTAGTAAATAAAAATACACAAATTCTGACAGTTATTAAACGGGTAAAAATTTTAAGCAATTCTTCTGGTTTCCATCATGAGTAGCATGCACTGTGTAGAAGATATAAATAAACGTTTCTTCAACCATATCACACTGGTTTTTCACTGAGACAACCTAACGACGGCTTAACATAAATAAGACGATTTTTACGAGACTGCAGCTGTTTTCTGTTTCTTATTGGTTTACCCAGTCTTTGAAACAGTGTAGGAATATTTTGAAATAGTCAATAATGCTGACCGCATCAAATTTTTTATCTTGGAATAATTGATAGATTATTCGCTTTTGGTGGTTTTGGTGTCGCCAACGAGAGATTTACTGAAGATGTTTAGGAGATCATTTATTTATTTACTTATTTATTTATACGCCTTACATATTTCAATATGTCTAAACTATGACGTACGTACTTAATTTACTTGTATCGTACATGCCCGTTAAATGTTAAGAAGCCACACTGCTTTTCTACCCAATCTTGGAGAATTTAAGGCCTTTCTAAATGAACAAGGTTTAAATTGCTGCTGTTTCAGAAGCTCAAGTGGAAGCCGCAAATCTTCCAGAGGTAGAAAAACCTTAGTAATTCTCATAAAATCGTCATCATTCTTATTCATATTTGCAGGAAAATTGAAATGTATGGAAAATACGATGGTTTTGATGGGGCCCCAAGGACCAACACCAGAGTAAAATTCCCTTTGCATATTTCAATATATCTTAGCTACGACTTTTGACTTATTAATGCTGGTAATATATTAGCACTGTATTCTAATATAATAACCAGCCAATATAATTTGTTGCATGCTGAATTAATGGCGGAGCATTGCAAAAACGAAATAATAACTTTATTCATTGGTATAGAACTTCAGCGACAAAAAACAGTTTTCTCACATCTTTAGCTACTTCAAATTGGTGGTAGCCACTAAGGAGGTCTAGTGATAATAAACCGGAAGCTCATAGTGTCATCTATAGTGTCGTCAATCCTGAATTAGGTATCATTCTTACCGGAAATTTAGTTTCCTGTAATCTACGCAAAGTCGAATTTTCTATTTGTTTGACACCAGTACAATTGGGCTAACCCAAGAAAACTTTGAAGATTTATAGTAATCCTTGCTGAAAGTATGTCAGCAATTTGCCATCCTATTTCCAGACGGTCTTGGTTCGGGTCCCAGTAAACGGAAATGAATAGGGTATGGATCTACCGTAGAAATGGACGGAGTGAGCTGTAAATCACCAGTAAATAATATCATGGCTCGTAGTATCTACGATCAAACACTGTTGCGCATACTCTGGTAGCTTTTTGTTTCATTATGTTCTCAAAGTAGTAGATAAGTTGAGAAATGAGTCTTGTTCAGCAGGAAATTGAAAGGGCACAGGTAATTTTTCTTTAAACTGTGAAGGTAAAAGCAGAAGTTGAGCTGCTTCTTGCATGCTACTCAGTGAATGGGCGCCTGTCTGGAGTAACACAAGAGTAGGCTGTGATTGCCTGAGGATTCTTTGTTTTGATAAGAAGAATTGGACGTACCAGAGGACAGAATGCTGGAAAAATATTACAATGTTTTGTTTGGACCACGTCCTATTTATTTGATGATGATAATGATGAGATGGAATTGAACGAGCTAAATACGCACGTGTTGATTGTAGGTTTACCTGGGACCGAGTTTAAGAGTCCGATTTATTTATTTCCCTTTATATATTTTCCGAGCACAATACAAAATATAGATAAACTAAAAGCACTTAACTTCCCTCACCGGTCATACACCTCAGTTCATGCCCGAGTTCCCGCACTCACTTCACCGGGCAAGAACCTTACTACCGGTAACACAATTATCAAAATGTAAACAATAACAAACTCGTGACAAAACCAATATACCATTCTACTCTTACATTCTAAATGCATGCAATGCAAGCATACGTCTTATATTATGAGCATCATATATTCACTGTGGATACTTTATGTATATATAATATATGTACCTCTGCCCTAACACTAGCACCAGCTGAAAAAGATCCAGCCCTGCTGGAGCAAGGT
This sequence comes from Orchesella bifasciata, assembly GCA_034697805.1. Lineage (NCBI taxonomy): Eukaryota > Metazoa > Arthropoda > Collembola > Entomobryomorpha > Orchesellidae > Orchesella > Orchesella bifasciata. The sequence goes on along the minus strand of JAQGAP010003741.1, from coordinate 9,667 downwards.
AAAGTTTGAAAAAGAGTTATATGCATAAACTAGTTATAAGCTCTTCCCAGCGGCACGATCGAACTGCCATTAACTCCCGTTCACATCTAATGACCACAACCCAAAATTTTGTTCGATTCAGGTGAAATTAAAACACACCTGTACGACTCCACCTGAATAGCTTACTGAGTAGTGTAGTATCCATCCGGAAGAGGGATATTGTCGTTGTTGCATCATGCCATACAAAGGAAATCCAAAACTATGTGAGTAGAAAAATGAATCACTTTGAAAGGCTGATATGATTGAGTATGGAATGAATGATGTGAATAAATTTTTATAATGAATTCACCGGGTCTGACACTACTCTTGGACATTGGGAGAGTGACTACGTAATAACTAATGAATAACTAAACTTTGAATCTAATTTAAAATATGTACGTCTAAAATTCGAAAATTTGGATTCCAGTACAATTTAGAGAATGCGTGTTTATCCTATAGAATACCAATTTTAAATACTTGAATGAAAGTTTTATATATCCACTCCCTAACTAACGATTGCAGTTTTTCTTCACCACCCATGAACGATGATCTGGAAGAATAGAAAAAAATACAGTAAATAAATTTGGATACCTGATTTAATTATATCCCATTTTTAAAAATACCAATTAACACACATAAACCAATTAGTTTGTTATAAAAAAACCTTACATCAAATATCCATAGTATTACTAAATAAAATGATTGAAAACAAAAAGTGTTATTCTAAGGTACCTCAAATCTATGAAGCAATATCAATTTCAATACAAATAAGTAAATCTAAAAATCTAATACGAACCCGACTGATAAATTGTACCCCCGATACACATATATTTCAATACTACACTCCCCCCGAAAACCAATTGTTACAAAGGAATGAAAATGCATGAAACGTAAACTACATTTAGAAAATAAACAAAAATCACAAAAACATCCCTAGTTACCAGCACTGCTACTATATATTATCCAAACTTATAAAATCAGATAAAAGAAAGGAAAGACAATAATATTAGACTACCCACTAAACACTTAAATCTTACAAAACTAAAATAACCTATCCTTACTAAACCAAACTACAGAGGATCACTGTAAAGTAACTAATGATCAATATTAATCAAAAATATTTGGACAAATGAGTGGAAGAAATATAAGTCAACTGAACTTAGACATACTACCTAAATTTAAAAACTAATCTGAATGAATATTATAATACAATACCCGTTTATCCGAACTAACATCCACCCACCAATGAGGGCTGATGTATCCTACCTAAGGCTTAGCCTAGCCTAGATGTTATCCCTTAAGGTATATCTAAGTACTTCAAAAATTTATCTCAAAAGCGACGATAGTCCGAGTCATGAGGAAAAATTCCGTCCTCATTCAGCCGATGGATAAAGCCAATCATCCTTTCCTTTACTGTCGTCCACAAATCCGCAATAGGTTCAGACACCCGATGTTTCCTGGTAGGACGACAAGCTTGGTGGACAATCGTGATGAACTTGTACAGGTCGTTATTGATATGATCATGGAAATCCCTGAGGAATGTATATCCACATAATTATTACGAGTAGAGATGACTGTGTTGACAGTAACCCTCAGCTTGCAGTGAACGCAGCAATTGCTGAAGAGAACAAAACAATAATATTATAGTACAAAATGAGCTTTCCTCACAACCAAACAAAAACATATCATGATACTTCTCCTACCTGGATAATACGCCGACGATAAAACTTGTTATATATTTCTGCCGTTGAAGCAATCCGAATGGCAGGATACTCCAAGCGATCCAATAATGCATGAATCGACCCCGAAGCATCCCCCGAAAGACATCAGTCTTTCATACATTCACATCTCTATTCATGCATACAAAATTTCTGGTACTCCTATTGACAATAGTTCCACTGCATCTACGTGAGTTAAAAGAAGGTTCATTAAATGTAGTAAAAATTCTAAACTATACATAGTATCAATCCTAAACTATTCGAATAGCTCAAACCTTCCCAATATCCGTCAAAAACGAAGCCTATGTGCAAATGCAATGCAATTAATGAGAAAATAACTTTATGAATGATTCATTGAAACTCAATTACATATACATTTGCACACCTGTATACGCTGCTGCATCCTATGTTGATGATGATGGCATCCTATGGACTGGTCCTAGAAATGCGTATTAATGTAAATGAAAAAATACAAGAGGTCTCCCCAAACAAACGTGCATTTTCGAATACCACAAACTTAAGTCGTATCCTTGATAAGGTTCTAATAATTCTTATGTTGCAATCCAGCACCGTCTGAAAAGTACTACACATGAGTTATATGCGGAATATCGCGTTTCAACGCTGTTGTTGCATGAGAACGGAAAGATTGAAATAATTTGGCTCATGTGTAAGTTCATCGCTTCTTTTTAACTGCGTTTTATAAGGTCTGTTGTTCCTTCCATATTTACCAAAGTTTGCCACAAAGGGATATATTTTTACCTGATGATTTGTCCAGTGAAATCTCTGAATAGCTTTCTGAACTAGAAAACTATAATTTTCCCCGAAATCCACGTTTACCACTGCACAATGGTGATTTGTTACAAATTATACTCTCAGCTGTGTAAAAAATTGATTTTGTTGCCTTCATAAGAAATAAAGCGTTATTAAACTGTTCTAAACTGACCGAAACTTGTCTTTGAGTTTATCAGTAGGCATTTTTAGGTGACTTAGCATAGCTGGTGTTGAATGGCAACAATCAAATTCGCCATCGTCAGTGATAAGCTTGATAAGCTTGATAAGCTTGTCAAAGGATTCTTCTTTTGGGAATTATTCACAAGCGCCCACGCAGCAGTCTTCAGTTACGTTTGCACACAAGACGAAATTAATCAATTCTTGTTTGCTATTAAGTACGGCATACACAACTGCGACATCTGGATTATCATAACAAGCGTTTTTTAAAGCATCCATCATCAATTTTTGGTTTTGTGTGTAACGCACGTACAACTTATTACCAGGTAACGTGAATTGTTTTGGCTTTAGTTGTAAAAATTTTGTTGGACGGATTTTGGCTTTTTTATTTTTCTAAATGAATTCGATGTATGCTTCCTTTGAATTCACTTGCATTTAACGCTTTGTCCGCCACGTCCCGGCAATTTAAGATATCATTCTAATCATTTTTATACGTCAAATAGTATTGTCTCAAAAATTTGGTAAAACGTTTAGGAAACTTCGTCAGTAGGTCTGCTTCAAGGCGATCAGAGTAGAAGATTTTGCCTTCAACTCGAAGAAATTATAGAAGCTAATACAACAACTGTAGACTAAAGAAGCTCATTTGACTATTAGACTTTGCTTTAGCCAAATAATGGTAATTAAACTTTTATTCGGAAATTATCATGGTTTCTTTAAATTTTGGTGATATCCGATCGATTGATATCTACTAGATTGACATGCAATGGATTAATATGTAAAATCGATAATCTCTATTTTCGGGCGTGCGATGAAGTTAAAGATTTAAATTTAGGCGTATATAATTCGCAATCTTATTCAGTGTTAATCATTAAAAACGAAAATGAATTGAATAAATATTTAAGTCTTTTAATTGGTTTCTTAAACTTTGTGTTTAGTCATACAAGGATGGGATGAACTAAACGTAAAGTCGTGAATGTAACTCATAATCTTATGACCACTTGTGCCTGCAAACTTCTGCAGCGGGGGAAAGCATTTCCCCGCGTCTGTATCAAATGCACTACCAGGCGGGCTTTCCTGATTTTCATGGAGCTGATGTTCCATTTTCAACACTAAAATTGGTTTTTATTTCGTCTTGCTTGCTTATCTTAATTAATAGAAATCTTAATTTTAAATTAAAAACCTTATATAGTCATTAAGGATTATTATGAGTGATCATGTGCTAAGTTATGTAGTTTGATTTGGTTGAATCAATATAAGTAAACAATGTTTGTACGAATAATGAAGTTATTTGCCTTTGACACCTAAAGATTTCACTGATCATCATGTATATGTATATATACATAATGATGAATACGCGTAATGTGTGTCTTTTTAAATAACACGCTTTTACCAGTAGTTTCTAGAATCCTTGGTAATTTTTTGTCACTGAAGGTCAAATTTGCACTAGTTTTTTGTAGTGTAGTTTACTGCGTGTTTGCTGAAAACAATTAAGACTTTAAATGGCATTGCTATTCTGGAAAGGTACACCAAAGTCTAAGGCCTATCGTATATTTATGACGCAAAAATTTTAAAAAACGTCCGGTATTTGATGTATATTGGAACTTAGTCCGAATTCGAATCGTCATTTCCCCATATACAAACAAAAGCAATATCATCTGCAAACCGAAATATGTTAAAATCATGGGATCCAATATGGAGTAAAAAGTGTAACGATTTACCTTCAAATTGCATGGCCAAATTTCCTTTTATCAAAGATGTGACAGTAGAAACTGTGTTCCTAACGATGTCTTAACGTCGTGGTTACAATCTGGCATTTGGCACTCGACATTTTCATTTGTTAGATTGACTTACTTCCGATTTCCATTATCTGGGGTTATATTCCGAAAACCCTTGCCTTCTTTACCTATAAGGTTAGGGTGTACACGGTTGCAACGACGGAATAAGTTTGAGTTGGGTGAGTGACATATTCTACAGTAACCGAAAGCAGTTATCAATTCGTCCGCGTTAAATTTTCCGTTTTCGGAAATTTTCTCCTTGTTGACTGCGCACTTCAGCTACTTTGAAAGGTTATTCATGTTTTCCATTGGGATGAACTTTCTCGCAGTGCCGTATTAAGTGTTATTCAAAATGTATACGAATTCCACTGTATCCTTAATTGCTCCAACGATTGCCCTTGTTCCGGACAAATTCCGTCTTCAACAATTTAGAATTGTTGTGTTCCAACAATTCTTTGCACATATTGTCATAGTAATTACTCATATTCATACTCATATTCATGGATTTATATTTGCACACGGAGTAAGTCACCTCACCATGACACAAATCTAATCTGTCTATTTTTCCCTCTACCGGTGTCTCTGTTGTTGTAATTCGATGGACTTGGTAGAAGTGAGACCCCAAATAATTTAAGATACTTTTATTTACGCATCTAATTTTACATTGTCTGCAAGTTCCCTACGGGGTGAAAATATCTCTGCTATCAATTTTGCAATCCTCCGGTATTTCTGTCAAGGTAGCAGCTGTTTTGAAGACTCGAGTTGTTTGGCCATCATTGTGATAATTTTTCCAATGATACCGAAATTGCTTAAAATATTCTTCAGAGCTTGGTAGTCAGGTAGGTCGGGATAAAATGAAACTAATTCTTGGATTGTCTCGTTTTGGGGAAATTCCAGTTCCTCTTGGATGGCGAACTTTTGTAAATTGTTGATGCCATCATCGAACTGACTTCTGAAGGTGCTGCATGACGTCGCATCGCAGGTTTGATGTGCAAATAAGTTGGAGTTTCTTGCTCTGTAGGAAGAATTTAGCAAATTATTCCTGTCCTGAGGTCACCATTGGAATCATTTTTTGCCTATAGATAGGGTATTTGGAATTATGTTTATTAACCAAGTTTTCAGGGTGTTGGTTAGTTAGTTCCAAGTAGTTATTGTAGTTACTTCAAAATATAATTAAGCACCATAATACATATTTTTGTCGGATTTGTCGTCCTATACATGTCATTAAGATGAAATATTGGGTTTTTGCTCCAGTGGCAGATCGCTTTCAATAGAAAGAGCCAAAAAAGAATTATCACAGATTTATTAAAGTTAAGCGCAGGAATATATTTTTTACGTTCGTGGTCAGAATAAGAATGTTGAGAAGGTACAGTGGAAAAGTGGAAAAGAACAAAGAGTATTTGTTATTGGAATGATGTAGGCAGAAGTTCCAGTGTCAAAATAAAAACTTATATATGGCGTGTTTTCTACAGAAACTGCTGCAAATTACATACCTGCCATTACAGATGGAAGTTTCAAAGAAGTTTGAAGTCCATAACAATATAGAGAGCAATTAAAGTCCGATGAACATGCAAACAACTTTACTTTCTAACAAATCTGACTTTCTTGAGCGTAAACAGGGCTGATTGTTTAAAGAACGTAACTTCCGGAGATTAAAAAAGGTTAACCACTACTACTACTTTCCCAACTAACCACGTTGCTGAAATAACTTATACTAAATTGTAATAGTCTGAGTGAAGTAGGATAACAAACAGACAAAAATTAGTGGGCAGGGGGCCATTATTATAATATATGAGAAGAAACAGAAGCAAAAGATGTAAAACTAAAATTCCTACAAATTGATAAATCGAAGGGTGCATAACAAAAACAGGAGTCTTACTTGATTTATGCATCTGAATTTAGAATGTCTTTGTACAAAAGTTTTATAAAACGTAACTTAGCTGTGTTGGGAAATAAGTTTATGTGATGACAAAATTTTACAAGTAGTAAAATTTTGCAAAGTCACTAGCTTAGATTTAATTCAAATAAAAATGATGTAGGCTAGGCATTATTATGTAGTAACTATATAATACTTCACACTAATACAATATTGTATTAACGATGACTGCTTGGACGTGAAAAGCTGGGAGTTGTTGCGCTCGGAACAGACGTAAAGACAAGTAGTCAGGCAGTTTCACGCGTAATGACTGAGCTTGGTCATTATTTTGATGTCACAGAATTTTTACTTTAAAAAATAGGGCAATGTAGAACGAGAATGAAAGTAGTCAGTTAAGCGTATATAATAGCTATACTTAAATCTAACACTACTGTTAATTGGAAGCATGAATCAAAAATTAAATTTAGGACGAAAAATAATTAAGAAAATTGGCGGGCAGCAAGTTATTATTTTGTTATTAGCTTAGAAGGTAAATTTATCCAATTTTGAGTACATTTAATGTTAACTAGTGGTTTAGTTTACTTCGGGACTATAAAAAGATGCATTTAATACAATTTATATATCGTAAATTATATTTGTAAACTTTGTGCAATCAATTTCTACAATGGCAACTTCATTTTATTTTAATGTAAATGATGTTAATTAAATTGCAATCGACATATACTCTGGACTGACTTTGAGCTGACTCCGTCCCAAATGGAGGTTGTTAGCAGTTACCGAGTCATTTCAAATTTGAACGGAATCGCAGGACTTACTCGAGTCCAGTTTTACACTTTAAAGGATGGTGCTCATGGTAAAGAACTGCCAACTTTCCTCAAGAATTCCTTCGTTGGAAACGGCATGGAGCAGCTGCTCAAGAGCATTTTGAAACTGGGATTCCTTACAGAGGAGGAAGTGGGAGAAGCGTGCAAGGTAGCGTTCCAAATCATCAAAAAACGTGGAGGTATTACAAATATTTGCAGGTCATCGCAATATAAAATGTGATATTTTTTATTGTTTTTTAAAATTTTATTTAAATGCGTTCATTAATCAACTTATTATAAATATGCCGTCTTAAAATATAAAGAATTGTAAGAATCTATATTCATGTTTATTTTGTTGACGGTGTATTAAATTACGTATACAATACATTTCTATTACGGGACATGCCTTAAGTACTAATTTTTCTTATCAGCACGTCCATTCTATCATTTACATGTTGTAATTTACTTTAAAAACCCCAAATAGTTCGCAAGTTTGTGTAGTATTAGGTGATAAAATTTTTGACTTTCTCATTTTACAATATGTGAGTCAGAGTAACATGCATACTTGAAAAACAAATTATCCAGACGAGAGGTTTTGTTCAAACAAAATTTCAGAGTCATGATATAATTCCCCTTCTAGCTGCATTGCCTGCATTTGCGTGGACAAGCATATTTTATAAGTGTTTTTGTAGTGCACCGAAGGTCAATGTGCAGCCATAAACCGTCTTCTATGGTCGTTTTTTTCGCATTGGCTTGAAGTAGAAGTTATGTTTCTACCACTCAATTTTACAAACACATTAGTACTTTCAATTTTGTTGTTTATACATATAGCTGAAACTCGTAAATACGACAACCAAAATTCCTACACTTTGAACATCATTGAATATGACCTTTGCAAAGTAAAATCGAAGGCAATTAAAAAGGTAGGAGTATAAAAGCATTGCATAGAATCATCAACTTTGTGGAATACAGATTGCAGCGTTTCATCTTTCTAGTTTGGCGTACTTTTTTGTATTTATGCATACCAAAAATCGGTATTCCACTTTTCTCTGCAATGACCTGCCGACAGCCATGAATTGATAACTCATGATATTATAAAAAACCAAAGTATTACAAGAATGTTACGATATTGATTCATTTACAAAAGATTTTCAAAAAAAGATTCAGCAAAATTGACAATCAAAATGGTAATACTTAGAGAAGTTTCCGTCTTCATTTTTCCGTTATTTCTTTGTTGCATGCGAAAGGTTCATACTCCTTGAGTCGGATCTTTTCTGAGCAATCAGTTTTGTTACATTCGTGATTTTGCGAGATATATCTACAATTAGTTGAAAATGGTTATCACAAACCTTTCCAATGGAAAATTCAACTATACAGACTTGTCATTGTTGGGGCAAATAGATAATATTAAACGCAATTGCAAGGTAAGGGTCGATGGCGATAAAAACGCAGGTAATAAAAGCATTATAGTGAGCGTATTGGTAAACCAGATACGAGAAAACGTCTATGTTATCATCATCTTGGCCACATTCATTGGTAAAGCCGCAGATGAATCTACACCAAACGTGAGCAACGGCCTCACTATCCTCTCGTCAGAAATTTTGACTCAGAATTTTTGTTTTTATTTTTATTTTATATCACATAAATTTTTTATACTCTCTTATGCACGGGATTTTTTGTGTACTGTATTTTTCTGCATCATCATCAAGTGGAGTAAAATAGGTGGATGTTTTCATTTGCCTATCTATCATTATTATCTGTATACATTGCTACCCATCTCATTGCGCACTCTGGTTTTCCAATACTTCAGTCATTCCTTCGAGTTTTGCCTGTTCTTGGCTGCACTCTAGTGTACAAGCAATATTACGTAATTAAAAGCCCATCAAGTAAATTGTGTATCGCAAATCCAAAGTGAGTTGACGTATATCCTGCGCAAGATATGAGACCAGGAAAACAAAAGATACACAGTAAGCCCATCCAGTGCACTAATTTGGTATGCATGGTGTAAATCTGCCTTTTAAACTGAAGCATACCTTTCTCCATATCTGCAAGAATATTGCATTGGTAGGATTGCATGAAAAGTGAATATATGCCACTACTTGTGTGGTGTGCACTTCAACGAGTAATTAGTTCTTTGGGTGTTGCATATGTAAAGAAAAAACAAAACAGTGTAGGATGAAGACGAAGATATATATCGCAAAGGAATACTTATGCAGGATGACTTGCAATTGCGATGTTCTTCCACTTACAAACTAGGCAGATCGAGAAGATCAGTAAAAATGCGACAACGCCCAAGTTAGGACTCGCATTCAAACTAGAGTTTGAGACGGGCTAAAACCACAAAGACTTGAACATTTCATTGGTGATTTAATTTCTCAAAAAGAAAGAGATTTCTTGAATAAACAGTTTCTCATATTACAAACCAGCGCAGTGAATATCAAAATTCATTGAAAGTATTTTAATTTTTTTATTCACTGGACAATCCAAACTGGAGCAGAGACGTTCGTGTACTTCAATTTAACTATAAAT
>JAQGAP010003740.1:0-11804 GCA_034697805.1 Orchesella bifasciata | reverse complement strand
AGTTTTTGATGAGGGCGTACCTGCACGTTGAGCTGTTGAACTTTTATCAAATTAGCGAGTAGCAAAACGTTCCAGTGACTGAAGTTTCCATTGTTTAGGGTCGTACTCATTAATATATTGAAGCTTTTCCCCGAAATTTTATTGTCAATTGTGTTTGACTCGTGTAGTACAACGCATATTTTAGAGTGTGATGACTTTTGATTTTTGCATATTAGGTCATAACACTCATTTCTTATATTTTAATGATAATAGGGTGCCATGCAGTGTTATAACTGACGAAAATTTATTTCCAGTCAATCCGGTTATGGCCTGAAAACAAATTCAGAGTTTTTATAATATAAAGACGTTGTCTTACCTAGGAAAACGATTTGATTCAATCATTTCAAAGGTTTAAAAGATTGTATTTGGCCTTTCATTTTCAAATTAGTTTATTGCTTCCATTTGTTCACTGGAAATGGCTTAGCCGGCATGGCCATACGTTATGTAATAATGCAAATCAGAATATTTGTAACAATTTCAAAGATTTTCAGAGGGGAATGGATATACATGTAATGCATTATGCCAGAGGCGGTAGTCCTTACACGAGCATTTCTCAAATTCATCCACATTGTATTCATCCTAATAGAATTTCCATCATAATCGTATCATGAGCTGTGATTATTACATGGGTACATGTTCCATATTATACAATTATGTATTTTATGAGATGTTATTGTTATTATGTATTATCATCATCGAAATATGTTTGCTCCAGGACAACAAAAAATAAATCATTCCAAATGTCCACTCCAGGATTTAGCACAGAAGAGATTTGGTATTGTGTGCCGACGTATTTACTTGTCTCATCAAATTAGGTACTTAACTCATGTACCGAAACGACAATCATTATTAACATTACGTTAACGAATATTACTGAATGCAGAATACCTAGAGACAGCTGCTCTTCCCATGTATAAAACATGGACATGAAATTTCAGATAACGATAGGTTTGGCTGTCGTGATGAAGATTATGGAATTGTTATGGTGTGCATACCACCAGCTTTAGTTATGTATGTACCTATTTGTGATGCCCGTGAAGCATGTAGCTCTGACTGAAGATTCAATGCCCCAGGCCCCGGTTTTGGAGAGTGCAGTACTGTTTTCATATCTACAGCATCGACTTCATGATATTGGTGAAATGGTCTCACGGTCACGACTAAAAGTCCAAGACGGCGACGTTACTGATGATGATACGGTGGATGCCTCACGTTGTTACTGACAATAATCATGGTATCTTCAACAGTGGGCAGTGTGCACACGTGATTGTTAGAAAGCTCCACATTGTAAAACCACGACAATATACCTTTTATGAGCAAGATTGGTCCTTATGTTTGGCAGTATCATAGCTTCTCCCGGTATCTTCTGCATTCTATGAAGAGCTAAATCAAACAATTGTAGCAACGCTGATTTCACATTAGAAGCCCAACAATCAAGCAGGGATGTCGCTTGAAAGTCATAGCCTTCCAACCGTGTAATAAAGTGGTCAACCCCACAAATCACAAAAGTACACGCCATTTCTGACTTCAACTGTTAATAGATATAGCCGTCATGAAATTCCCTGTTGATCCATAATCTGGTGATGTGACTTGTTAAGCTAAAGCCGGCTCATCACACAACCATAGCTCCAGTCCAAAAGCACATTAGAAGCAAAACCATGTGAGAACGTAGTTTTTTACTTGGGTCGAAATTAAAGGAATGACGCAGGCTCTATTTTGGAGCTGCAAGTTTCATAGCTCAGCTTCCGTTCATCTGCATTTTTGAGCTAGAAAGCTGATTTAAAGTTGGCCTATGTATGCAGTTTCAAAAATTCATAAATACATTTGAATAATGAAAATGATGTATATAGAAAGTCAGATATAATCTACAACCATCATTCTATGATTTATAATTTGCCGCGGCTTTGAAAATATGACAGAAAATGATGTATGTAATTGAAATTGCACTTGTGTTTGGAACTGAACACTGAACTTGGCTGACTTTGCGCAAAGTTCAAGGCCAATTGTGAAGCGTACTTATGATGATAATTTTATACTTGGTGTTGGTATTGTGTACGTACATGCACAGTTTTGCATGCATACAACACTGTATCATAAAGCACATGATGGAATGCTGAAAAATAGAAGCGCAAGATAAGTACATTATGTAGTTATACATGAGAACCAATGTTTGAGTCGTTTGGTGATCAATGATTGTACTATATTCGTCTCTTTGTAATTGCACATTAAACTTTGCATGTAACACATGGCACATGGCATGTTATCTACTCAAACAACTACAGAGGAGGAGCGCGTGGCGCAACGTGCAAGGTTCAGCCCTGCGTTGCGGTGTGTCCGAATGGGAGCAGGTTCAATTCCTCGCTCGGGGCGGGTTTGTTCTCCAACTTTTCATTGCGTTATTAATATCATGTTGCATTTCGGTTGGAGTTTTTTCCCTGTCCCACACATCCTCCTGCGAGCATTGCACCTAATGGCTCATAGTTAGTAAAAAGGATTGTTAAAGTTTGATATTGTCTGACAATAAAGATGAGATGGCTGCGGCCGCTACTCGTCCACTAAACTTTTACTCAAACAACTTGTTTATTTATAGTGTCTCTAGGTATTTGGCTTCTGTTACTTACTACGGCTGGGACCATGGCATCATGTTGATGCTTATGAGCCCATTCATGTAGGTGAAAATACTAGAATAATGTATGGCTATGCAACGTAATTTATGTAACTCAATTTTTGTTATAATTATATTCACACGATTCATATATTTCAGTTAAAAAACAGTAACATAATATGAAGCTTTTGCTGCTCTCTGTCTCTGTATATATTTACGGTAATTTATGTATGTGGGCTCAATAACTTAAAGTTGGAAAGGAGTGGTTTATCTTCATTATTCAAGTACTGGGCTTGTCTTTTTGCTACTACTTTGTTTGCATCAGATGCATAAGCTTACAAATGGTTTCAAGATACGCTGTTAGTTAAATTATGATAATCCTAATTATTGAAAATAGGCTTGACAGACAATCAAACTTTTCTCACATTCAATATTTTACTTTCTTCAATGCATGACCGTCTGCTAGCTTTTGAACTCGCCCTTAGCAATCTCGTTGATTGCATTCACGGGCAATCATTTTAAATGAAGAGAAATTTCACCAGCTCGCTCCAACTTTGACTTCTTATCAAGTGTCAGTAGAGATTCCATTTAATTAAACAACTAAACAAACTTTAGCTCCTATTCGTGTTTAAGTGGCTCTTCTAGCTCACTTCTATTGCCACTTAGCAGCTGTTTCATTATATGAGTCAAGTGATTTTTTAACTCTCAATCAACATCAACACATGCTATCCTCTATACCTATACGTTCACGGTTATGATGGTTTATATTTTACACCTATAGCAGCAAACTGATTTATTTATCCAGATCACTCAAAAGCAATTCACTATCGTTCAACATTTCAAGACAAGAATTATTAAGGGTTTCTGATGAATGCATCCTATGTTCTACTGGACAAAGACCTTTGGGTCGTGCTATCAAGACGATAAACGTCTAGCCTATTAGCTTAGTGTCCATCCGAAGGTTCTAGCTAACCATGGAAAATTCAGGACGTTTGTAGTTGTAGCATGCTTCAGAGATGCTAAGACCAGATGAAAAACAAGATCTCACACGAATGAACACACTTCAAGGTCACCTTGAGTCCGGAGTAATGAGTTAAACGTTTGAGGATAACTGAAAATAGATAAGCCTCCAAATGTTAATAAGAAAAGGGGGCGTGTTTGGCAAAACTCAAGTACGAGACATAATGTGTTCTGTAATGTAATTGTTTTGTACCGACGGGTTCCTGCTCAAACGCAACTGATCTGCCCAAACAGGATATTATGTGAATGAACTCTGTAATTTAGACTACATCTGCTGAATGATATTCACATAATAAGATTTCAGTACTTCAAATTTCTTAAGCCATGTTTAGCATATGTGTGTGTACGTATAATATAATTTAATTACACATAAATCATAACTCAGCTCTAACTCCTTGATGTTAAATTTTCCACACAAAATTAAACTAGACAAGAGAAGGGAAAGCAGTGAGTTGCAAGATGAAGCTTATGAACTATTTTCATCTTTCAATTCGAAAGGCGGTCTCGCCGAAAAACTCAGGTGTTGCACTGGAGCGTTTTTATTACCGCTGTCTTCAAAGTGTGATATTTTTTGAAGTTATAATAACATTTCTGCGGCGTGGATATCCCTTTACGATCATTTTATTGCCGTGTTTAGTAATCATTTCTCAAGCTTCGGTTACTATAAAGAAAAATGTGATGCTTTGGAGTCATTTTCGGCTGGATAGTGTGAGCTGATGAAAAGGCTTCATACTTTGAAACAGTTTTACGGAGCTTGCTAAATGTATAAAATTTTAATGATCTTTCTCAACATTAAAGCTTAAGCTTCAAGACGTTTCAGTGATCGCTATTATTACAACCTTTTGAACGTTCTTTGACAGCTTTACACTCCTTCTTTTTATTCATTTTTCTAATTTACATATGTAAGAATTATATTATCTGTTGTCATCGTCTGTGCATCTGCTCCGTAGAGCGCAAAGACCTTTTTCCATTTCAGCGAATGATAACAATATTGAAATTGGGAAACTTTGATTTCTATAAATTATTCCTTTGAAATTAACGTCACACATCGTGTCATTGATGCTTTCCTTTTGGTATCGAAGTCAAAAATAGCTCTGCAATAGCCATTAAAAATGAGAGATACATTGTAGACCACGCTCAATTTTCCCGTGCTGACAAAGTTTGCACATAATTTGAGGAAGAAGCGCTTATAATAATATATGTATGTGGTACATGCAGTGGTCCAAATCATTTAATATTCATGTAAGTCCAACACCAAGTTAATGACCTCATTTCCTGCTACTTTTACGAAACATTAGAGTTTGTGTCACCCACTGCTCAGAATTTTTAATAGAATTTTGCAATGCAACTCCACGTTGTAGTCTCTCATACTTCCAAAGAGTGAGTGCCGACAGTTTGTATAAATCATCAGCATATAACACGAGTTCCGCTCAGAGTTTGTTCAGTTACATGGTCACTTATATGCACGCCAGCAAACTGAAAAGATAACTGAGTTGTGACTGGCCATGCTGCAGCCATATAAAACGGTGTAAAGACAGCGTTTTCATTCGCACTTGAATGCAACGATGAAATCACATTCAAAGAGATGTGCGTTTGGTGTTTACTGCAGCCGCAACCACTTCACTGCCATTCCGGCATCTAGTTTTTGTTTGTTCTGTTGCTTCTTTCTTCGTTTCAATGTTATGAAAGTCAAATCTTGTTTACAATACAATGTACGCACTACTTAATATGATGGAAGATGCAGCCTAGCTTAGTCCACAACAAAGTTGATACGTGTCCGGGCTCCGTGGCTCAACCAAGCTGCGATAGATGGCCTTTCGGAAAAGAAATCGGTGGTGTAACTAATTCGAATTTATGATTCTACCTGGAAATTGATATTGATGGGTATGGGCTGAGGCACACTACCTGTGACAAAATTGTTTGATGGATCATGTACCCATCCCGACGATCAAACTTTTTGATAAGGTTCCTGTCCAAAGCCTGAATTGAAAATTAGTTTTGAGCAGTTTGGGACGTGAACTGTCTAAGAAAGTCGGTGTTATATTTCTTGGTAATCGATTGAAATAAGCGTACCTAAAGCATCAGATTATAGTTAACAGCTTTTCCTGTTGATGATGATATGATGTTCCTATGATTCCATTCAGCCTGGGGTATTTAAATTGCCTCCTCCTCCCTTTCAGAGAATCTGCCCAATGGTAGAAGCACTGCCAAGAAATATATACTAGACTACGGTAGCTTAAAAGCCAAAGTGAAAAAGATCCATGACATCGAATTGCGAAATCAAGCGACAAATTTTATTTTTAGGAAAATGCAGATTCACACGGATGATGATGGCAATAACATCGTACACACCTTTCTTGAAAGTCATTTCAGTGAAAAACCCGATGGGTCTTTTGCCGTAAAATTAGGTTGTACTCATTTAAAAATACGAAATCATTCTCTGCACACAAGTATTGTTGCATGGGAAATGCGTGTTAATGCACAAAATAAATCCCATTTGGATGATATCACTAGATAAGGAACAACAACCCAAGTTTGATTGCAAATTTTGGCACTTGATGCCTCGCATTTTTATAGAACATGCAGACTTTACATACATTAAAGATGTGCTCATCGTCAACATGAACAAATGGCTTGTGGAAGAAACAGTTGTTGATGTTGATCCAAAGCCTTCCACCGTTTCTTAAATTCTTTGAAACCCCCGAATTGTATCGTACGATCATCTTGACGCTGCCTCTTTCTCCGTCCAATGGAAACGGGAACTCCTATCAAGTTCAAGAGAGTTTTGTTCTTACCCTGAATAACAGCACGTGCTACGTATATGCATGCATGTACTTGTTTATTTATGTCCAAGGAAAAAGGGTGGATGGAGGTGTCTGTTCCTTATTTCCTACTTTTGACATTCATTTCGGATGTTCCTGCCATGTTGCCTGCTTTCACTTTCTTTAAACTACGTGGGACATTAACACATTTCAACGCGAATTCAAAAAAATGAAATTTGCTTTTTGATTTTTTCTTCTCTGGAATAAAATCAAACCAATCGTAAGTTAAGTTAATTAAATTAGGGCACAAATCTGAGCCATGTTCTCATGACATGCGGGCTATACAAAACAGTTTAACAGACGAAATCTGGAATAGGCAGAAAAACTGCAATACTTGATTTATTGATTTTTGATTTGAAAGAAAGCAGTTGTTTTATTCCAGCTACAATTTGAAACTAACAACCTAAATCCTGGGTCCCAGGTGAAAGTAATAAAAGAGCCTCGCCGTTTATGAAACATCAAATTAAAGCACGTGTAAATGAGTTAAGGCTGAAATTAAATTACTTCATGCATATATAATGAGCTTTCCAGCTCACTTTTCAGGGTTAGGTATCGGCACACATCAAAGTTACTTACGATTAGTCGTCCTTAGTCGTGCAAGCCCTAGCGCTCTTTCCTTTCACCAGTGACAGACCTACAACTTTCTCCATGTGGTGCCCTTTCCCGAAAATTAGATTTGTTCTGTCAGTTGCCTGCATTACTTTCTCTCGGGTTTAGTTATCACGGAAGACAGTCTCCAATTATTAAACAACCTTGTGTGGCTATGCTTCAAGCCAAATGTGTTGGTTGTAGTCGCGAAAGTAGTATTTGTTACCAGTGTGCACGTGGGAGATTTTTTTTCTCAAATGATCCTATTACATTATTGTATTATCTAAGCTTAAGCCGAATGTGGGCAACATTGTAACTTTTCGAGAACCGTCTTCCATCGTTTTTTTGAATCTGCCGTGTTGTTAGATGTAATATTCAAGTGCAAGATAAAATTACACGTATACCATGTCCACATGTCCTGGCTAACTTTCGTAATATCCCTTTATTGGATATTGGATCTCCAGCAGCCTATATGACGTTAGACTTCGTTGTTAATTTGACAAAAGTCTGACTTTCCACCTTTTGCCCACCGCAAAAGCTAGAACAAATGTAAAATAATACTATTCAACAGTAGTTATGCCACTATAATGTCGTGATACATGTTTGCACGTAATTTCATGTACATTATGCATGGAAAGTTAAGGGATATATTGCTTTGCTATTGTTGAGCATTATTTTACTTTTGCCTTTGCGAACATGAAGTTTTCTGGAACATGCATGTCCTGAATTATGACATAACAGTAATAAGTTATAACATGTATTGCATCACCAGCGTTTTCATCCAATATATGACATGAAATTGAGAACCCTTTGACGTAGATAAAAGTTCTAGTGTTCCTATGTACAATGTACATAATAAACAATATATAATATACACATGTGCATTCATGCTTTACGTGGCCTATCAAATGTCAGGAAAGAGCAAGAAATTTTTACATATTTTATGGGGCTACCGCTCGTGTCAGAATGTGGTACAACAGTTTTCGATTAGCTCCTATGTATGGACCCAGAAAAAAATAAACTAGGTTACATACACTCGCTGCCTCACATGGCTGTCATTGGAGTACATTCATATTAGGAGGCAAAATGGGAAAAATGTGCTTTGCTGGAGAAAGCCTTCAAGAACATTTCCCTTCATGTGTGTCATTGCATTTCATTTTGTCAACTCTCAGATATTACCTTTTGTGACCTGCTCTTGCATGAATGCTTGTTCTCCTTTTCACCCGCTTTTGGTTAGCTGTAGTCAAGGCTATTTTATTGCATTTTCCATCTCCAACGTAATTCCACGCATGCACGCTTTTTCGTGATCTCTTTCTCTCTCAAATGATGTAGGAATTTAGGAACCGGCAACAGGCAGAAATACAATTTCTAATAATAAAATTGACAAAGTCCGACATAATGATTTCAACACACACTGGAAGCGTTAGGGAGTAATTCAGACGCGCAAAGCTAATTTTGTTGATGCGTACTTTCTGATCGCATCTTATGTACTATTCAAGCTGCTCAGATTCAGATTCAAGCTCACTCCAGAATTGGTTTGCTCCATTTTTCACGTTACATATTATTGACATTTCATGAAACAGTTTCCCTATTACCTAAGCTGAATGTCAAGCTTGTCAAGCCTTAAATATGTTTTTGTATTGATAGACGAGTAGCAAAGTAAGTAATTATAACATGAGTTTGCACATGGCCGGCTTCATTAGCTTATAAATTTAAACAATAAACTGTGCAAAGTGATTGGAACCGAGCTGCGAAATAATGCATATTATGGCCGATAGGGCCCAGTCACTCGCGAGTTTCAATAGCCCAATAACATATTTATTAAAATAATACTTCTCTTGATTTGTCACATCTATTCACACGTTTGTTGGATGCGCATTTTCCTTCGCTGAACCATACGTTATACAATGATATGTAATCAGTTGAACCAGCAGCCTTTGACTACATAATAAACCGAAAATGTTATTACTTTTTATCATCAAGACTATGACCTCATCGCAAGGTTAACGTCAAGCGAACTGAAAACGCAACAGATGTGTTATGCGTTTCAACTAATGTATACTCGCTTTAGTTCGTAAATGGATGTGTAGCATGTTCACTCTATAAACTAGTATATATTTGTCATTGTCAGTATTTTTGTACTCAGCTGGAAATCATGTACTGCTGCCCTGCTGGTAATCAAGACCGAGTCGTAAGTAGATTACATTATATAAAATGATGTACTTTCTTTATTCCCTACCAATAGAAGAAGACGCAACCTTATGTTGAAAGCATCTCTGCTGGTATATTTTTGTCTTTCATTTATATAATGACATGACTAATATATAACGTACATTCGAATGATTGCCCAAGACTACCGGCAATTCGTAGAGACATCTTTCGGCTTCTGAATTGTGTGTTGAAACAGTAAGCTTGGCAGAAAAAATTGTGCATTGTTGCAGAGACTTGGCTTTACTCAATGTAACTCTACTTTTCTAAGTTTGCAAATTTTGCTTGGAGTTCTCACATTCGATAAAAACCATCACATGGAGTATGTATGCAAGATCACAGTTCATGATTTCGTTATCGTTCACCATCTTCCTAAAGAAAAAAAGGATCAAGTCCAGAGAGAGGTTTATATCAAAAATGTTATCTGTGTAAGGCACGCTACAGATTCAGATAAAATACCAGGAGAGTATGTGCTTTTGCACGCTGACGCGCACATTTACTTACAATGCTAAGACAACAACAACGTCACATAAAAATCCGTAGAAAAAACAAGTAAAACCAACTTCTTAATTTGTAGAGTTGAGCAAAAGCGGTGTGGTGATGCTTATCAAGTAAACGGAGAAATAAATAATGAATGCATACATTAAAAATACTATCCAAGCTTAAGTCCATTCATGTTCATTCACCTCAATTCAACTTGGTTGTCTACACAAACAAGGTATGTGGATTGGATAGGTAGTGAGTATATGTGCAACCCAGAGGTTTTTAAAAAGCCCAACACATTATATCCTACAGCGGGTCTGGTTTTAAGTTAGATGGCAAAAATGTTTCGGGATGGGAAGGTTATCCTCGAAGCAATCATCCGACCAGTTGACTTAACGAGAGAACGACGACCGAGCAAAACAATAAAACACTTGGCCGTGTTCATCAACTCACATATATTCGCAGTGGAGAAGAATGAAATCAATGTTACAAAAGTGTTTTTTCTTCTTCCTTTAACATTACTTCTTCTGCCACAAACACATCACATCACTTGTGATAATATACAGTGCCTCCTGTTTCAACCCATACATTTGGATCGCACACAAAGGTGTAACTTGCAAGTTTAGACAATAACACGTAAACAAGATTGAAATTTATTCGCTAACAAGATTGTACTCTAGTTATAATGAAGCACGATACAGAAAACAGATCCCTCTGCCATTTCACTGGGACTGGGACGTATTTCAGTTTGAATTGCAGTTGAACAATTGTCGTGACTTCATGAGAGATATACGACATTACCATTAAAGTCAGTGTACACTTTCTTTATAGGGAAAAACAATGACCAGTGTGATGTAATGACTGCTCCACATGGTAAAGTTACTCTTACATATGAATGCTGCTACATATGGCATCATTTCAGCAAACGTTGCTACAAAATAAATGACTCTGGTCATCATACTCTCCCTATACTTTGGGTTGGCTTTGGTTGCCTTCATCTCCATCCGTTTAGCATTTATACTGCCCTTTTCTGGGAAACCATGTTGTTTAAAGTTCATATACAATCTGCACTCTTTCAGCTATAGAGCCAAAGGATCTTGATGAGTAAGTCAATCAGTCAGCAGATGAGCAGACCTAACAATGCCGTGCAATTTGCGATACCAAAACAACATAAAATGATCTATAGATCCCATTTTTGCGGATGAAATACAATAGGTATTGGATGGCTTCTTGCTTAGAATCAATGACGTGTCTTGTCGCACCATGATTTTATGGGTTCCAAATCTTATCGCATCACATTATTTTGGTAGAATTATGGGTGACAGTGAAGTTGACTCTTCTTGGCAGCTATGAGGCAGACATATTGCTAGACTCGTATCATTATTATGTACCATTTATGATAGCAGTGTGGCAGGAGGCAACAAGAAAAAAGGGTTGCCAATTACACACATGTTGAATATAAAATCATTAGGTTGCACAGAGGTTCGTGTAACAACACCTACTTTATACCTTGAGATTTGTACACGGATTAAACAAAAGTTATACCTTTGAACGAAACTTCGTATTCATGATACATTGAGCGGACACACAGGATCCGAATAGCATGTATATATACTCCATTTTTTTGCAAATGTTAGAATGAGCAAATCTAGAAAATGTGAGTGTGGCATGATGCGAGCGAGCTATAACCTTGTCTACTTCTACCTATATGTTTTGTGCATATTATGTGCGAACCACGTTCCTTTTCAGCAGCAGCAGCAGCAGTAGTTGAATGCACTGATGAGATTCTGACGAAGAAGTCTAAGCTGCTTTGGCTCACCGACAAGAACTGACATCGATTAGCTTCTGCAACGCTGTTGTAATGATCTTTGTGTTGGGTTTTTTTTGTTTTTGCCTGCTCCTCATCGTTTCATCGTATTTTACATTTTTTGTGAGTACGAGCATCTTCCGTGACGAACTAGGTGGTTTGTTAGTGCCGACTGTTTGCCTTTGCAAGTTTGTTCTCGGCTGGAACATCACCAGTTTTATTGTATAGTTTGGAT
>JAQGAP010003739.1:0-11804 GCA_034697805.1 Orchesella bifasciata | reverse complement strand
GTTTTACAAAAATGCGACCTTCGATATGGTGCCACATGTGGTGCCACCATCGTGTGCATGAAATATCAAACTTTGTTGCTGCAATTTTATGCGCCAATGAATTGGAAGTCTTACTCAAAAAGAATCATGCAATTTAGACCATTTAAATCCAAGATATATGACTTTAAAGTTATCAATCCTGGAAGTCGAGTTGGGCGACTTCGAGAAAAAAGGTGTAATAAACGTTCAAAAGGGATTTGAGATGTTTATCTACGATAGGAGAATGAAAAGCATAGATTTGGCGATCTTAAACACTTTTTTTCTCGAAGTCGCCCAACTCGACTTCCAGGATTGATAATTTTAAAGTTCCATATCTTGGAGCGTAATTATCCAAATTGCATGATTCTTTTTGCGTTAGACTTCCTATGCATTGGTGCATAATACTGCAGTAACAAAGTTTGATATTTCATGCACACGATGGTGGCACCACATGTGGCACCATATCGAAGGTCGCATTTTTGTAAAACTTTTATATGTGAAACATTAATGTGCTAATATGGCATACAAACCCGTATTGGTCCACTGGCTCACTTAAAAATTTCAAACATTTGACATTTGTAGTTTGGCGCCAATTTCGAATTTTCTAAAAAAGACTAAAATGCCCTCTGGGGAATTGCTTGAAACTACTGTGTGCCAAATTACAGGTCAATCGATTTACAAATGACTGAATAAATCGCATTCCGTCGTTTGATCTTCAAATGGCCCCAGTACAGTTGTCTCAACATACCCCAAGGCCAAACTGTAGACTTTTGTTCAGCAGTACAGTGTCTACCCATATGCTGTAAGAAACTTTTGATCGGGGATGCAAATTTTTTTAATTGTTTGAAAAAATATGTTTCTACTCATGGAGCTTTTAGAAGTGGAATGTAAAACGAGCTCTGCACAACAATTCGGATTGGTTTCATAAAATTAACTTTTTCGTGTGAAATAAGATACTGAAGTCAGATCCAGCTGTAACCTTTCTTATGGCTTTGAATTTTGGTTTTTAAAGATTTGAATGATAAGTATGACGCAAATTTATTTCTGAGACATATTTGACGGACACGCTTTAAATTTCTGCACTGTATTTTGGAATTAGAATATCGAAATGCTACCGATCAAATGTATCAGATACTGAAATGTGGCACTAGATACTGATTGGAACTTTTGTGAGAGGTTTCAGGATCCAGGCATTCTCCGAAATCATACGGTATGAGCTTAAAACGTGAGTGCAAAGTTAAATCATTTCATGTTGATGGAATGTTCTAGATTTCCATTTTTGAAAAAAAGAAAGAATTTCACAGTCGTCAGGCATTTGGATTGAGTTGTAGTGATTGTGAGTGCAATTCCTGCATAACCGATATCCCCAGGAAACAGGTAGGCAAAAAAACGTGGCATTCCGACGTTGCAAAAATGGTTTTATCCTTAACTTGCTAACTTTCCTGTTTTTTTTTGTAACCTTTAGAAAATAAGAAGCCACAATGAGGTATTAGTCATTATTTTTCAACTATATTTCTGATTTACAACGTGGGTGACGCTTATACGACTATTCCGCAAACTCACAAGACATTTTTATTAAAATTGAAAAAAGGGGATCCATAAGATGGAAAATGTTCGCAAAATCAAGCCCATCAGTAGATATGAAAACGCTTAACAGAAAAAGAGATGTAAGAAATGCTAAAGCTTACAAACTCATTGATTAAAGTACGCGCTGTGCATTTTTCACAGTCAACAGTTGAAGTCTCCGAAGCATATGTCATTAATACAGAGTCTGAGACTCAAAATTCGGTTTGTTGCAGACAAAGCCCGTAAAGGTGGTTTGGTATAAGAAAATTGTAAATAAAGAGAACTGATTTCTAGCCTGGTATTGAAGTGGAGATATGTTTTATGTATTATGTTACTTTCCTTATACTTCCGACTTCTGTGAAGAGTCGGAAAGAAGTAGGCTTTGGTGGGAATTTCGGTCCCTATGGTATAGGAACAAACCATATTCTCCTCCTTTTACATCCATTTTATGCCTGCAGGATGTTTACATTTTTTATAACCAATTTACCTAAAAGTAGGAAAGTTCATACCGAACGACCAGTTAGGTCACTTGTGTCTACAACACCAAAATGTAATTGGTTTTAGGGAGAGTATCAAAAAGTTATATGAAATAGGAGACTACCTTAGGGAGAATTGAATGTAATTGGGTTTGTCACAATGTTTAGAATCGCCTTTTTTCGCAGTTTTGCATCATAAATTTGTATGACTGAAGGATCTGCCAGCGCTGATGTTATGGATGCAATATAACACAGACGGACTTCATCCTATTTACGTAACAACCCATATAATACAACAACCGCACTTGTGATGACAGATGTAAACATTTTCATTTAGTTCCGAAATTCGCAAATGAACGGAAATGTCGTTTCTTACCTCAGCCTTTGTTCCCTTTTTAATTCCCAAAGGTTGGTCTAGGATGAAAGAGTGTTTAAAATATTAATTAAACTTCTGAATCGTTATACTGTTACAGCATAAAAACATATAACACATTTCATTACCTTCCTTAAGCGTTTTGTTCATAGCAGTAGGTTGTTGGTATTCTACTTGTTTATTCTACGACTGACTCTGGGCATCTGCTCTATTTTTTAACTTTATTTTTTAAAAAGAAGCACATTCTCATCTGTATCAAAAAATTAACAGATTTGCATGGAACTATATTGTTACAAATAAGCTAGAAAACTTGTGTAGCCATATCTAAGCTTGCAATTGAATGAAAACAGATGTCTTGGAAAAAACTGGTACAGGTGTCTGACTGATATAAATATCTGCTTTAAATCCTTTCAAGATGGAATAAAAATATGTCAAACCAGAAAGGATCCAAATCTTTTGAAAGCTAAATCACGCCTTCATTCACGTCAAAAACAGAAATCTCACTTAAATTTCTGTTGTTACAAAAAAATGTGTAGGTATTTTATAGTTTCAAAAAGCACTTACATTTCTGAACAAGCTTTACTTACATGAGCAGTGAAAATCTGCTTTTTTAAATTAGCAAAGTTCAATGCTATATTTTTTTATTTCTGGGAAAAACCGGTACAAATTTCTGAGCAAAGCCATACTAATATTTTATTAATCTTATATTATGTAGAAATGCCGATTTTTGCTTTGAATATTCAGTCGGTGGGAAAAACGGCAGACTTGTTATGAATAATTCAAATGCCCATTGAACTAAAATTTGATATAAGAAGCTTTTAATGTCCATAAACTTCCAGTTAATGTATTACGATCATAACGAGTTTTGCACATTATATCTATTCAGAGTAAATGAGAATGAAAATGATACTGTCTCAAGTGATCTGTCCTGGGTAATTGATAGGACGCCCACATGCGCTGCTTATACTGAGTACTGTATTAAACGACAAGAATTATTATGTCTTCGTTATAAAAAAGCAACTTTATTTGACAGTTCCGTCGCCTCTGAGAACCCCGCCTCTGATCTTCCATAAGTTTTTTTAATGAATGATATTTCAGCGGAAGAGCTTTGATGAATTCAGGGAATTCGCAATTATACGGATACGCACCATGGCTCTGAACGGCGCATTATGCTAGAAAAACTTTTTTGAAACCCTTATTGTAATCCGTAGAGAGAACGAAGAGAAGAAAAAGCGTTGACTCAATTTTACTCAGAACGTGGCAGTCATTATTCAAAATATTCTAAAAACTGTTTCAAAACCCTTCCAGCAAAAACTTCCGTCTAGTCTAAGTTTGATCACAGTGAGGTCATATTTTTTGTAATAGTAGACAGGATGAAATTACGTGTCTGTAAGTGACAAAGTTTTTATTATCGCGATTTCATGAAAGAGTCACAAAATAACTTGAAGCAAAAGTAAGTTCTTTAATGCTTTCACTGTAAAATGTCGTATTTGCATACGAAACCAACACCTCTGCTGCGGACACCTTAATGCACATCCTTGAATGGACTACCAAGCTGGTTTTAGTTTCCGGAAGAAAAGTTAAATTTGATTTAAGTATTCACGAGTGGCTAGTTTCCGGGTACAATATCATCGCAAAACATCCAAATGACCCTGAGTTCAATGCCGTCACAAGCAAAACAGCTTCCAAATATAACAGCTAACATGAAATCGACGCACTAACATTTCAATGTATAATTTTTCAAGTGTAAGACATTGTAAATAATTTCAATGAAATTTCAAACTAAAGCGTCAGATGTTTCCTTCACAAGCGTGCAGTGGCCAAAAATTCCACCCAACTGTCGTAACATTTTAACAACAAACACTTCCCTATTTACCTTTATACTGAAATGTACGGACGTCTATTCATAAAAGTTATTAACATCTCATCCATTACAACTTTCTCGTTTCATGTGTACAGTAAGATGCAAGGTCTGCTTTTGAAGGTAGAAGCTGCACGACGCAGATCGGTAGGTAAACTACGTGGCAGCCTCTTGTTACTACAAGACCCGGAGAGAGTTGGTCTATCGTGATCATCCAAAATTTTCTCAGTTCTGCTCCAGCTCTACGATCGTGTGGTACTTTGTAACTTCTCAAATATTACAACCATCCAACACTATCGACTTCTTGTGAAAAGCTTTGGGGTGAACAGAGAAAACGTTTTTGTGAAATGTTAAGAATAGAAAAATGCTTTCTTACTATTAAAATTCTTAGTCATCAAAACGTTCAAATATGAATATTTTTTAAACAAATGAAGTGAAACGCTTAATAAGCGACTGGATTTATACCTTTAATACCAATAATTACTGTACAATTTTTGAAAATGGACCAAAACGGGACAATATTAGTTGATACCGAATCAACCGACATGGAATCAAATTCGCTGGTATTTAGCGAAGACCCCCTTTTCAAGCCGTCTTATTCCGCAACGAGCATAAAACTTTCTAATAATGGAACTGCTCAGGAGTTACCTATTGATATGCAGTTTAATGATGGTCATAGACTAGGAATTACTGTTTACTCACTACTCATGATATTTTCAGCGATTGGAAACATCTACGTTTTCACTTCAATCATTCGGTAAGAAACGAGCATAATTATTATCTTTTTAGTTTTTTATTACAGTGCAGTGATTGAAAAGAAAGTAAAATTGCTGCTACTAAAATTGTCAGTTCTACATTGAATATTTTTTACATACGCTGGGGCATGATAAAACTTTGTTTAGAACTCAGGTTACTTTATTGTATCTCGAGTAGTGCAATGCCATAAATTTGAAAAACTTTCTTTACTGTTTACAGACTTCACAGAAAAGGGAAACTAAGCAGACTAAACATGTTTTTGCTACACCTGACGATTGCTGATTTGCTGGTCACGTTTCTGATGATGCCACTGGAGGTGAGTTTCAATTACTATTATTAATTCCTCCTTTTAATTAGTTTAAATTACACCTAAATTTGCAACCCAAGACAGGCATTTAATATTCATCAAATTTGCGAGTTGCTTGCATCATTTATTCACTTCCAGAAATTTCTTTTAACTTTCAGATTGGTTGGCACTACACAGTTTCTTGGCAAGCTTCAGATTTGATGTGTAGGCTCTTTTCGTTTCTCAGAATTTTTGGGTTGTACCTTTCCGGTTTTGTGCTCGTTGTTATCAGCCTTGATCTCTTCTTCGCGGTTGTAAAACCCTTGGGAATAGGTTATGCAGACGGGCGTGCCAAAGTAATGCTTGCTGCTGCCTGGATAGCAAGCTTCATTTGCAGTTTGCCCCAGTCAGTAATATTCCATGTGGAGAGACACCCAGAATTCAAGTGGTATGAGCAGTGCGTTACCTTCAACGCGTTTCCATCCAAGAAGTATGAGACTGCCTACAACATGTTCAGCTTCTTCTTTCTCTACGTGTTCCCATTAACGATGATTGTATTCTGCTACTCCTGCATTTTGTACGAAGTTTACAGTGTCAGCGGCAAGAATGCAACTGGTAAGTAACCTACCAATCGTGAAAACAAATGAACTGACACGTAAAAGGTTAAGCATCTTTCACGTTTCATCTAACTTTTCAGATAACCAGCTACGAAGATCAAACTCTAATGCCCTTGGTCGAGCAAAGATTCGAACACTCAAGATGACCGTTACCATCGTGGCGACTTTCTTTTTATGTTGGACACCATACAATATAATGTCGCTTTGGTAAGTTAAATTTGATGTTATTGGAGAAAGGGAGTACAAAACCACCACGAATTCTCAGTGCTATAATTATTTTGAATAGGCATTGGATTGACAGCAAATCCGCTCAGGCTGTGGATCAACGCATACAAAAAGGGTTCTTCTTGTTTGCTTGTACCAACTCCTGTTTCAATCCACTCATTTACGGTTTCTTCCATTTCCGAGGAAGGAAAGAAAGTGGTTCCCCAACTTCTGCTACCAATTCAAAACGAGCTCTCTCGCTTAGGTACGTTTCAAAGAGCCTTTATAACATCGTGACTCTGTTTTTACCTTCTAATTAATTTATTTGGGAATGTTTGTTTTCATTAAGCAGAACGAAACAAGAGATAAAAGTACAATGGAGAGAAAGCGGATGCTGTCGGCTCGCAGTTCAGCCAGAATTAAACGCTTCTGTCATTTCCGACTTGACTCTTCCTCGAAATACAGATGTGAATATGAATATAAAATTAGTTAGCGTAACTTCTGATTATGATGCTGGTTGCAGCAGTACCCGTTTGAGTTGTTCTAGTAGTAGTAGCAATAGTTTGGTTTTTACGGGAAAATCTGGTGTGCGAGAAACTCAAATTTAAACTTTTATAAAATTCGCTTGAATATGAACCCAGAATTAAATGTTGGGAAGTGACATTAAGATGTGTTCTTTCTAGTTATAGTATTAAACTAGCCAAATATCACCGTATTATCAGCAGTTTATCTTCTAATAGGTGTATATCCATTCTATTTTAATACTGATATTGGGTTATAATGCATGGGACCTATCAATCTATTTTAGTAGAAAGTGTATGATTATAGTTTTGATTAAATTCAACATTTACTACATATTTAGTAAGTTGCCACACAATATTTGATGTAAACCACACAGATAACAAAAACTTTAAAATAAAGTAATCAATGAATACTATCTTATCGTATTTTCTGTACATTTCTTTTTATAAGTATACACAAGATCCTAAACGCGTTTGGGTACACTTATTCGCTGCAAATTTACATTTAGTTTATGCTTTCAATGAAAACTGTAGAAGCACGAATATTGCTTATACGCCAGATAAAAAGGCACTTCAAATTAGACGGAAGATTGAAAATATTGACTGACAGGTTTATTCGTGCATTATTATCTAACATTTCCGTATGACAGATATACGAGCTCAGCGGTTTCTCATTGTTTTCACTCCAGTTGATGCGATTGCAAAGTCAATAGGTACGTCTTGCTGGACAGGGAATAGGCTTATTGTCATCCTCTGGAACGTTTGATATTTTTGCAAAAAGTATTATATATGCAAAACTCCTGTTTGTGTAGGATTTCAATGGTGGGGGAAACTAACTGTCATGTAACTCTTAGCTTTTGAAAGCACTCAAATTTATGTAGCCATTTGGTTAGGCGAACTAATTCTCACTTCAAAAGTCGCACATCAGACAGTTTGTATCCGTTATATTTTAATCCCACAAAAGCTTCTGCTCCAACTGAGTGACATACCTACGTGTAGAAAAAGACGTGGCTCCCGAGTGTGGGCGGGATTTCGTACAAAAGATAAATGAATATTGAAGCGCAAAACTTATTTTATTGTTCTGAGAATCCGATCCAAAATGCTATTAAATCCGTGTGGGTTCAATGCTTTTCCTGTACAATATTATAGTAAACGTTTTAACCTTATACTGTCCCTTATAGAAACGACTTGAAGTACAATCCTTATTGATTTTATACTTGGATTTATGTGAAATCTATTAAGAAAAAGCATAATAAATCAGAAAATGTTAAGACGAGACAGCAAAAACACGTATGGCGAGAAGTATAGGGCAAACTAGTAATTCATTAATAGAAATTCCATATACTTCGGAATCACTTTAATTGAAAATCGGATTAATAACCCCACATTTAAGAGTGACAATTTTCCAGTTTGCTTAACCAGATAATGTATTTCATGACTTGTGTAAAGGACATTTACTTAAATACATCTATTTCAGTTTATAACAGTAGTGAAACGGGTTGTTTACAATTGCAAAAAACATGTGCGACATGAATTAGACAATAGTTGTAATTCGGAAAAATCTACCTCTTCTAAATATTATCCAGGGTGTGGAGGAGGTCAAAATAATGTCCATTAAACTTTTTAGTCAAAACTTATTGCACAAATATGTACACATCACTTAAAGTAAAATAAATTAATAAAAATTCACTTCCAATACCATAATCCTGTTTTTAAGTCAGGAATTCGAAGTTTCATAAAATGCATGTCAGTCAATAATTTACTTATTTGCACAATAGACATAGCAATGTGTTTGTAAAGGTTTCGCAAGCATGAAGAGAGCAAATATGAGTTAAGGTGGGTTATTAACAAAACGTCACGGTAAACGAGAAACCGCAATCCATACAGTACATAGTTTCAATCTGACACACTTTTTTAAATCACATAGTTTTTACTATAGGCAAACATTTCAAAGTCGCTTTGAAACCCTTTCACTTCACATCTTTTAGTGGTACGAAGTTTACAAGTATGTAAACAGTACGGTTTTAATTCCCCCTGGAAAGTGTTTGTAAGAACGTTTCGCTTAATAAACTATGAAATAAAATGACACTTTAATATTTTGTTTGTTGAACAGAAAAGTAGTGAAATTTTGCATATTATTTCAACATTTGAGTTTCAATTTCGATGTTTATTCGAGCATTGAACGTGTGAGTCAATGCATTAAATGATGAGTAGATGAAACCAAATTATT
This sequence comes from Orchesella bifasciata, assembly GCA_034697805.1. Lineage (NCBI taxonomy): Eukaryota > Metazoa > Arthropoda > Collembola > Entomobryomorpha > Orchesellidae > Orchesella > Orchesella bifasciata. The sequence continues at coordinate 2,896 of JAQGAP010003739.1, read as the reverse complement.
TACAAACTCCAACAGCGAAAAATTTTATTGAAACAAAATTTACAAAAGCAAAAGCAGCTACGTCATTAATCATACATTTACTTTATAAAACACTCATATATACGAATTTAAAACATGAACAGCTTCAAAAATCAATAGTTACAAAAATATATAGTAAATATATTATGTATATATTTCATATCCATATATATTAGTAATTCTGTAATGTCACAATCAAAATCGCTGATACATGTAGCTATAGTCGTATTTAAAACACAAGCCCAATTTCAAGCTTCATATTCACAACACGATAATGCTCAGTTGACACACTTTAGTGGGTTGACAGCACCAGAAAATGTAGCTTTCTAACCGACACACCTACCACGAAATAAACTTAAAGCCTGATAGTTAAGTATAGAAAGCAAGACAAGGAAATTTGGCATTGAAAGAACCCATGAAGTAGTCTTGTGAAAGTACATAAGTATTGGCACGTGTAAATTTTTTTTTGATAAGATGCACAGGATTTTATTTCTGCTGAACAAGTTTTAACTTGAAAGCATGGTATGTGATATGGCACTAGCAGTGGTGATCCTTTTGCTTCCTTATACGTTAGAATGCCATTTCCTTCAACTACGCGCATTTTATCCATCTTGAAATGAAGCTTTTGAGACGGGTTTCGACGAGGCTCCTAAAAGTTTTTCCGTTTCCGCATGCAATATCTTCTTCCTAAGAACATTTTCTATTTCGAGCCCATAATATTTTTTAGCAGCTCAGAAGTGCCACTTTTCATTGAAATTGCAAAGCATTGAGTAAAAATAGGGTACATTCTGTTTGACATTGAAGAATGGAGGAAATATACTTCGGTGTCAGTTTCTGATAGTGTAGGTGAAATGAAAACAACGTAGTATTGCCCGTTACAATGTGAGATTGTGACAAATAATATTATGGCAAAGGCTTTTAAGCTTAATACTTAAAATCATAGAGATTTTTGAAAACCTAGGCTGAACGAACACCGGTGGCTGATGGCTTTTGTAAACTGTGACAACAATTGTTTTAGTAATGATAAGCGGATCAACCCACCAAGGTCAGAAGGGAACACATCCATTAGTCACTAAGCTGAGCATTGATTAAACCCAAAATGAATGAAATAACAAAGAATGCAAAAATAGCACTAGAGTTGATTCAGCTGCTTTAAATTAAACCACTATAATCCTGTATTTTGTTTTTGTTACGGATGGCATTAGAATACAATGAGAGAAAATGAATAATGCAGCATATTCTTTTCCTCGGGTCGTGTATTTTCAAATCATTTGGTTTTCAAATTAGATTCATTCTGAAATGTAATATCTTAATTTAATTATCATTTCATACATGAAACGAACGGTTGACTATTGTTTACTTATCCTTCTGTATTACTAAATCGTTCGTAAGTTCACAGAATATTACGGTTAGGCATGCTCAAAAAATAATTGTAAGCATGTACGTATTCATTGAACTTGTTGCATACCTTTTTCTTAAGCTTTCGTTACCAAAGGTTGAAAGAAGATTCCCCAAATTTTCTAGCTACCTACCTAAATGTTTTCATATCCTCCAGTTTCTGCTAAACAAAGCAAAGTAATGAAGGGCTTTGGGGAATTAAATACGGAATTCTTGGAATTCTGCGTCCATAAAACAACAGGATATTATGGTACATTCATATAAATAGTCGAGGGTGAACGAATGTACTATGTAACTACATACTAGTATGTTTTATTGTGGTTTTTTGTATATAAATTATTAGTAAGTAAAGCCTTCCAACGCAGTATTATAAACAATACACTGAGTGTATGTAAACACTGTAATAATACTAAATTCCCTTCAATATTCCATCCGTAATCATGTTATACATGTCCTTGATGCGTTAAAGTGCCACTCTTTAGGTTAGTTTCTTTCCACAAACTGATGAAGTGAATGCTGCCAACGTAATGCATGTTTACCTAACTATTACGGTAAGCGGAGCAGCTGTAGTCCTGTGGACAAGCCACCCCCTTATAAAGGCTTTGGTCTGGGCTTCAGCTCTCAGTCCAGCCAAGAGCCACAAAAAATAAAGGCTAGATCACAGTAATGACTCCTGCTCTGCTAATCGTCCTCGGCTCGGTGTTAGTACGGGGGACGTAGCATTGTCTCTGTTGTTCACGAGGGAGGTGGCTATAACATTGCAATGCTCCCTACAGTGTTCCCTTCACTGTAGGATGTGCATGTATTGTGCAAAAATAAGGTGAGACTGCAATATTTCTAATAAAGGAATACAAGCAGCTGTGGGCTTCATAAGTTCCCAGCCTTAAAAATACATACAATACATACATACAACTATTACGGTAGAAATCTTCGTTTTGATTCAGTAAACGTTTGGTTGAGGGCATAATATGTACATAAAAATCGAAATTTAAAATATTTACCCGCTCTCAATTATCTGAAATCAATAAAACAAATCAAAGATATATTATTATCCCCAGTATAGGGCTCACAGAAACCCTACTAAAATGATGCGGTGGACACATAAGGATTTGCTTAAAATATTTTCCTAGAGTTGGGTTTAAAATACAGCGGATTTCCTCAAAAAAACTATTATTGTTATGCAAAGAATATATTGTTGCAACGTGAATAAAGTAAATTCGGTCACGATAAGACAGCGGTGGTAATGTCACATACCTAGACGTCACCTACTGTTACCTACTAAATGTCACCTACCATGTGTTTCACCTACTAGTATACGTCACCTACCAATTCTAAATTGCTAAAAGTAACCAATTTTAACCTAACCATTAGGTTTAAATGTGTTGGTCACGGTAAACCAATGACGGCAATGTCACCTACCTAGATGTCACCTACTGTCACCTACTATGTCACCTACCACGTATGTCACCTACCCTAACTT
>JAQGAP010003738.1:0-11804 GCA_034697805.1 Orchesella bifasciata | reverse complement strand
CATCAAAATCAAAAAGCTTTCACAGAAATGAATATCTGTTTCTCTTTCTTTTGCTATTTATTACAAAGAAAATGAAGACCCAAACCGTGCACCTTTCATGAATTATACAGGCATATCCTATACTTGTGTATAATATGTATAACTGCACCCCATATAAGTATTTAGTAATAACTCCCAAAATTACTTTTCAACTATCGCTAAATAGAGATGACTGTGGATTTTCAACGAACGCATTAAAATGAATATATCCACTGTCACAGACTATTCAATATTTTACAGCTTCATTTTTGTAAATGTAGGTTGTAGCACAGAAAGAATATTATAGGATGATTTTTGAGTAAATGCTGCTAACGCAGTAATATAAGTGCAGCTCATCTAGTTGCAATGATACTTTTGATTGCTGCTTTAGAAGGTTTCCATCAGATATGAGGATGTGATTGGATTCATGGCTTGGAATGATTGGGGACTGTGTAGGCAAGTATTTTTTGCTTTCATTGCTCGTTCATTCCCCCATTTGGCGTGTGCTTCCCAGTTTGGTCTAGGCTCTCAGAAACTAACTTGTTCATTTGACTCTACTTTCACCATTGCTCATTTTTATCAAGTATGTATATTTGACAGCCTCTTAAAGGATGATAGTATATTTCGGATTTCATTGAACGGGCTTCGAGAGGTATTAGTGAATTCTTTTTTCTCTCTTTTCGAGAAATAAAGGGTGCTTCGTTGATCAATGTACTTGGTTCAAGAATAACTATGCTATGAGAGTTACGATACGATGTGGAGCAAGTATCTATAGTGGTTGTAGTAGCAGTTTCATGTGATACTGAAAAAGTGGTATAGGTTCCCTCTCAATTTTTTTCTTTTACTGTCTCCACGTTCTTTGAAAGTCTTATATACTCGAAAACCACTACGTTCTACTAAAGCTACGAAGTACACAGAAGCACAATTATGCTTTATTACTTATGGAAGTTGTGTGGTGTATATAGTAGTGCCTCCGCTGTTGGTTGCGTTTTTCCTGTGTAACCAACCAGAGTGTTTTTTCCTATATATGGCCACTTCAACTGAATGAATGGCAGGCAACTTTCATCAACCACGCTTTCCACTTTTTTTTCTTTCTTTTTCGCTTTTTTCTCTATCTAGTCCTTTGGCTTGTGGTCCTCAACTTTGGTGAAGCATGGCATAAGTGGGGCATCATAACAAGGATGACGAGTTGTGGTGCTAGTGCCATTAATACTACTTCTAATGCTACTAGTACTACTACCACTAATAATAACAATAATAATGGTGCCCCTTTGTTTTTTCGACTCACCACACCAGCACCACCACCAACTCATATTTTGATGTTCCCTCCCATATAAAGGGAGTGATATTTAAGATACTATTACGATAAAGCCTCCCATATTTTGTAAAATAGCGAAGAACCCCGTAATAGTAAAAATTGTGAAAGCAGCTCCTTCCTCTACTGCTGCTCGATGCAGGGACGACAGTTTTACTCGACGTAAAATGTTTACTGGAACAATAAAGTAGTCAGCGCGTTATCAAACAATATTTTTTAATTTTCAAGCGCTCTCTTGCTGCTGCTACTTCCTGCTTTAATAATATACCGAGTATTTTTTGCCGCAGCAATATGTTTGGGGATTTTATCATTATGCGCAGTGAAAAATAGCACGTAAATTAATATTTACAAGGGGCTATGATATATGGTGACAAAGTCAGTAAATTAATCAAAGCTTGTGTATTATGTAGTACGTATAATTTTTCTTAGAACAGAGAAAAACAATCAGGAATGTTTTTTGCACTCATAAGACACAAATTTCCGACATAAGCAGCCGCCTATGATGCGTACAATGACAAAAGATAAAGGAGGAGGATATCATTGTAAATGAGAAAGCACAAAGTTAAGCTAAGGTAGGGATTCTATAATAGGTCAAATTTTATTGGGGTACAAGATCGGACATAAAACTATTGCTTTGTATGTATATACCGTATACCTTCGTCGTTCAAATATAGCCAACTTATTAAAACAAGAAGACATTAACAATAAAGTACAATGAAATCAACTGACGAAAGTATAGTGTGTTTGCAATGGTTGATGGTATATATTTTATTCGCTCGCTGGCACGTATAAGAGCTGGGCTGCCTTGAGAATGGCTAAATTTATGGGGAAAAGGAGGACATTTTGCGATTAACACGTAAAAAAGTTGAAAAATCTTTTGCAGATCTTTCCCTTATATATTTCCTTTTTTGCTTCTACTCCCTCATGTCCTCCATTAAGCAAAATCACCCGAGTAATGCACTACCGCTGTGCCGCTAACGAGTGTCCGTATAATGGCAAGTCTTAGGCACTTAGTCAAAAATTACGAGAAGCTGAATGGTTGTGACGGGGGCTTTAAGGAATAAAATCTTGATGTTTCTTCATATCATATGACCGACTTTCAACTCGGATGTATCTACACACACGTACGGCCGTATACCATAAAATGATAAAATATATAAAGTTTGGTATATTTTGAAATATAAGAAATTCATCTGGATGAATATAAGAGATATATGCAGCAAAAGCGATGAAATCTAGGTACTCATAATTTCTACACTCTTATTCTCTCCCCCTCTCCATACAATCTCAATTTCTTCTTTTTCCTCTCAACCAAAAATTCTTTCTGGCAAAAAGAATTGCTTTGTTCATTCAAATGTTCATTCTTTGGATAATACATATGTAAGAGAGGAGTAGGCTGGCTATTATTATTTTCAGCTTTTTAGCAAAATATTAAGAGCAGATATTAGCAGAATTCTGGTGCACTCACACTGCTGAAGCCTCAAGTTTCAATAGTAATAGGACGAGAGCAGGGAGTAAAAGCACTAGATGAAGTAGTATTACAAGAACATAAAGCTTGAGTAGGCCGGGTGGCTGTTTCTCGGAACCACGATAATTTATTGGACACTTCATTTATGACTCATGACAAAATGGAATACGTTACACTGAAACTGGGAGTCTTCGCGTGTGGGTTAAAAAATAATTCAAGTAAGGATGTGCTACAACACAATGCGGAACGGTGAGGAGAAAGGAAAATGAAAGGGATCATTTCAAATTCATGATTTTTTGTGATTTCACCAGAATTCAAGCAAAAGGCTCTCGACAAGATTTGTAGGAAAGGAAACGCACAACTATTTAGACGCATATCTATGATGTATAGATATGTACGTTGGCTTTGGCTCTTAGATGTATTCTGATACATTTTGTACAATATCCAAAAAAAAACCCATATACCTACGCGCTATTTTAAGTAATGTTCCATATATCGTAGCAATTGTATAGAAACTCCCTTTCCAGAATGGAAAACTCATGAAAGTGAAGCTTTTTCGTGCTGTCAGTGAGCGGGCGTCATACAAATTTTATGAGTGCTCGAGATCTAGCCGCCGCTGCCATACCACCACTACCGTTCTTCTTCTTAAAGTTAAAAAGTGAGCGAAGGGAACCGGATTTTTTTTTCTCCAGTGATACTTTAGTCGTTACTTTAAGCAAGCCTGATTTTTTATATATAAAAGACAGGCATCATCCAAGTGAAAGCTTTTGGCCTGTTTGTTTGACGGTTTTTTGTCGTAACTTACATGAGTCAGATGACAGAACCCTTCCTTCTTTCCAAGCCTTTTACCATGCGGACAAGGTAAAACGATAATGTTTTATGACGGTTAGGCTCAAGTAGTTCACGTAGCTTCTTTTGCTGTTAACTCTCAGAGATTCATGCGTCTCTTAAGGAAACTGCATTTACATTGCTGTGTCTCAGTTGTAGACTCACGTACAGGATTGGTTGTAATAACTTGGAGAGCTAGCCGACTAGAAACCTCATCAACCTTCTCCCATCCTTGTTACTCACTCTTCCATCCTTTTTTGACAAGTGGATACCACTGTAGACGACGACGACGACGACGACATACACCGGATTGCAAGAGCCGACAAATTTGTCGGTTTAATGAAAATGCATTTTGTCCCCACATGTTTTTTCCGTCCCCATATTAAAATGGGATGCACGTAGAGAGCGTGTGTATATAGGAATTGCAATACTTTCCCAGATACTCTGAGAGCGGTCAAGATATGAATACGTAAAACCATACATGTTGTAAATATGCACAAAGAAAGTGGAGTTTAGAGAGGTAAGCTATGGTGTCCGTAGTCTTCCAGTTGAATGGTTGGTTTGTCAGGTTTTTCTTTTTACAAGGGTTCCTTTCCTTCGTTTTTGTGGCTGAGTATTTGGCTCATCTAAAAGTCTAGCGTAAGCTGTGGCTACCATTTGTGAATGACAATACACAAATTCTCCTGGGTACCTTTCCAGTTAAGTATAAACTAGCATTTCCTTCCGCTATCTCCCATCAGGATCTAATCTTGTGGTATTACATCATCACGAATATACTCTTTATTTTACCTTTATTACACAAAAGGGACTAGGCAGGTTGTTTATTTTCATACAAATTTGTATATTTCATGTAAAATCCTAACAAACCGTGATTTTTCTTCAGGAGAGAAAGGAGGCGTTTTTTTCTTGTAAGAAAACAAGAAAAGTTTCCAAATTACAGAAGACAAAAAAAGACAGTAAAACGAGTGCGGCAAACACGTGAAAGTTTCTTAAGGAGCTCGTAACATAACGTAACATAAAACGGTGCTCTTATCTAAATTTGAATGCCAACCACGGTGTATTTACGATAACAATAGAAGATTGGAAAAAACCAGAACAAGGGAAGCTCGGTGGTGGTGGTGTTGTGTGCTTGATTCTTAAGAATGAAATAATGTGTGCGCGTATGTGTGTTGCTTACAATGCAAGAGAGTAGGCATTCATGTCGCGTATGCATGCAAGAAAACCATTTACTTATTTTTAGAAGATAAAATACTTGGCTCATTTGTTCCTCGGATTTCTCACATGGCATAATGAAGAGACGAAACAAGTTTCCTCGAGAACTCCCTAATAATCCATTCTGCTGGATTTCTTGTCTATAAATTTCCTTTTCTTTCATGAACGGTGTATGAATGAGGACCAGCACAACAAAGTTGATAAAACTTGAGACGTGCCCGCTACTATACTATGTTATGTCGGAGTAAATAAGTGTCCATTGCAAGCTTGTCACCCTTCCTTTCATTCCGTTCTTGTGGTCGAGTGAGATGGAAACTTAACTTTTTTCTCATTTTTTGTTGTTGATACATTCCCTTGTTCTCCTTTAGGAATTCAGAAGAATAAAAAAGAGTTTGGAACCGGATCACCGGGCTCTACTTTTGTAGAACTACGAGACTAGCGTTTCGTCGCTAATATTTTTTATCTACTCTCACTCCTCCATTTCTAAACTAAACTGTCGTTGCGTTGAGCTGTGCAGTGACTGCTTGTCTTTGATACATTTCAACTACTCGTTGTATCGCGTGAGGTGCTTCCGGAGCCAGGAGCTTTACGGAAGGTCCTTATTTGGTAGCATGTCAATCTCTGGTATACAGCAAAAGGAAAAAGTTTTTCATTTTCAACGCTCCAACTTCGACTATCATTGCCATTGGCATTGTTATTCACTTGGCAGTGGGAGGGTTCTGGCAAGAAACGTGATCACGCACGGCACAGGTATCTTTGTCCCGGAGGCCCACAGAACAAAGAACGTTTTAAGACTTTCACTAACAGTTCACTATATCCTCTATAAACCTGTCTTCAGACACAGCCACATCAACCATGTAGCCCTTTTTATGTTGCTTTCCAAAGAGATATGATATATCAGCACCAACTTCTGAATGAAGTTGGAATCAGCCATGCTATTATAAATGCTTCAAGAATAGCATGATTTGATCCGATGGTACAAGTACAATCTCTTAAGCATTTGTGAAAGTCTTGAAGAAAAGCAATCCGGATTCAAGTTGCATTCAAGTTAAGTTTTTAAGATTTATTAAAAGTTATACGGAGGCGAATGTATTAAACAAATACCCACACATGTATTACAGTACATTTAATTTAATAGTCTAGTTTAAAACACGAAACTACCAAATTCTAAATTTGTAAGAAGTTTTGGTAGACATGCCTTTGCATGATGTATGTTAACCAAGCTTCACCAAATCAATGCATTTGATGCAAACTGTTTTTGTGGTATTTTGATGTGTGGCCATTTTCCAGTCAAAAGACAGAATTGGATTTTTAATCACCAAGCTAGTCAGCAATTTTGAGCTGCGAGTTGCCAAGTAGGCACTGCATTCAAAGCTCCACCATTGGTGAAAATACTAAGAATCGGCATCACGTAGCGTTTTATGAGCCCGGAACAAATCTCAGTCGTTTCTGACACTTTATAAAAATGGGGAATAGTCGAATTCTCCGTAGGTAAAAGTCACGTTACTAGTCACCAAATCTTCTTAGTTTTTACTTTTGCAATTACCAGATCTTGCAGTCATGCATGTTTTTTGTAACCAATAGAATGGCCAACGACCTCGGAAAAGTAAAAGCAGAAAATAAGGGAAAGAATGCTGTGAGGAAGTGGCTTTTAGTTTTCAATGTTGAACCGACCAATGTCTTTGCTACGTTCACAAATCTCTCTCGCTTAATATAAACTAATCTTTATAAGTGCGTCCTGTCACATTATGGAAAACATTCCGGGAATCGCAATTTTTCTACAAACTCACTATACTACTACTGCTTTCAAATATTTTTATTGCCTACTTATTTGATTGTAAAAGTCAAAATGTTTTAGTAGTCACGCAGTAACCCATTTCGAGATACGACCATACGGATTTTTTGAAAGAATATTCCATTAAAAATCAAGCCCTATGAGTCTAATAATATTATTCACTATTATACCAATTCAATGGGCGCTTGATGGAGTACAGCGATTCCCAATAAACTTTAATTGCAGTAAAAATTACCCATTCGATGTTAAATTGATGATGGAACGTCGTCTCACAATCAGTCGGGGACTGACCTAAGCTGGCACAAGTAGTAAAAACTTCTTTCATCACCATCAACCTTTCAATACGGGCAGCACGGTTTCTGTCAGCAACTCATACATGTCGTGTTCGTGTACTACTGATACCCTGGTGTGCGTACCACACGTTATTATGTTTAATTATTATGAATAACTTTTAAAGCAGCTTTACATTATGTAAATCCGTGCAAACAGCAATTTATGTTGCACATTACAAGTTGTAAAGTACAATTTGTTGAATGAATTATGTCAATTAGGCTAAGCTCTTGACTCTGCACGAACTCCGACCGTCATTTGACACTTGGATGGCGCAGTTTCCAGCATGTCTAAAGGGCTTCATGTTTAGCATACGTTGCACGTCAGCCCCACATGATGGACGTAGCCCATAAGCTTTATTGCCGTGCCAGTGAAATGGGAAAGGAACCGCAAAGAGACGACAAGGGGATCAGTGCTATGTACATGTATGGTGAAAGTAGTATGCTCCCTCGAATTTGTGTAGTGTGCAATACAACACGTCCCGAAAAACCATTAGGAACAATTGTCTAACTAGGCTTGACGTATTCTATAGTTTCAATTAATTATTCTCCACTCCCATTTCTCCAAAAATAATTTCATTCGCTCGGTGCCAAAAACAAAAAATGGTTGACTGCATGAAAGCTTATCTTCCGCAACATAATCCATAGTGCCCATTTCCAGTCTCTGGGGAGGCAACTTTCTCAATCTAGCTTACATATCTATGCGTATAATTTTAATTTTTTCCTGCCACGAGCTACAATATTTGTAATGGTTGTTTTATATGTCGGAATCTCATGTAACATGACCTTTAACGTTGAGTACAAATATACCTATTATGTAACATGGTCGGGTTTGAATTGAAAACGGTATTTGTAAGAGTAGCACATAAACATAGAGTTTAACAAATCAAAAACACACACATTCACCACGTCCAACTATGTACATAGTAATATGTAAAGCGTTACTATTACTCAATTCCACGAACAGTTGTAGAAAAAGGAACAGAAATTCGTGCTGTTTCTTTCGTTTGCTTGTAGTGCAGTCATCGTGCTAATATGCTCACTAATACACGTCTTGTTGCATGTCATGTACAGAAGAAAATGGTTTACAAATGATACGAACGTTGTTTATGCTCCTGTAGATAACTAGACCACAACTCATTTGCCATGAAATACAATGCATCAAAATCACTAGTGAATTATATGCCTACCTGCTAGTCATGCTCACAGCTATGTGCATACAGCTAACCCCCGTGTTACAACGAATCCGACACCACACACGAAGCCAAGTTAATATATTACTTCCCACAGGCTCTCTAACCCTTTCGGAAAAAGTGACGATAATAAATTTATATTTTTCACTAACACCACAAAACTTTTTTTTTGTTACATGCTAAAAAAATAAATCGCTACCTTGTTCCTTTTCTGTTTAAAAAAAGGAAGTGGGTACTTTCTCTTTACGCAATTTATGTTAGCCAACGCCGAGTGCCATTCTGTTGCTTATGTGAATTTGAATTGGCCATTACACTTGTAGGTTATGACGAAATACGGATGTAAATTGTATTTTCTCACAAGAAAATTCTTACCATGTCTATTCACATATGCGTGTAAACTGATACGCGTTTTATACAAGTCCAACATGATATGAATATTATATGGAAACGAACGTTTAGGCAGAATGCATAATCCCATAAGAAAGTCGTAGAAATATGCTCATGTCAATACGGAATGGCCATTTCAAGATCTGTACTAAAGACAATTATGGCATAGAACAAGGAAATAGGCTGAGCTTCTGAATGTAGCAAGGAGCGCAAGGGATATCAGGTCATAATATGGGTTCGTTCCCTCATTCCAAATCCCTCTGTTGGTAGTGTGACTACGGCTCTAGTTTTATGTTTTTTCAGTCCTACGAAATTTCCCTGTCTGTCGGTTGACATATATTTTGACATCTATGCACCCACCGCAATTTCGAGTCTTTCACTCCAGTTTAATCTGACATGCCATTCAGTCATATAAAGAAACTTATGTATTTTCAACAATTTATAGTCAGACAGACAGACATGAAATTCTTCAAATTCACCGCGATTCCAATTCGATAAGATGTGCTTCTGGAATATACCACTACCATTTTTGCCACATGCACATTATTGGTATTTTGGAGAGCGGAACATTTGGTATTCTGATTTTGTCGATTGCATACTTTATTCGCATTCCTGTGTCACATAATATGCAACTACTATGTTGTTGTACCGACTCTGAAACAAGAGCCAAAAGTGACCCATTTGAAACAGCATGAACCGATTGATCCTTAACTATATTCGTTCATATATGTGTTTCTGGGATAGTGTACCATGAATGTCATTTCGTATCGTACTCAAGCAATAAACGGGCCGTGTTCAGCTACTTCTTATGCCGCTTTCGTCCCAAACTCTAAACGGGAGTACTAGCTGACTTTTTGACTGTTACGCAATTCCACGCAAATGGCATACAGATTACGTATATCTGTTGAAATCTCATGAACATTTGGGTGAAATAAAATTAGGTCCGCAAGGATATAAATCAAAAGGGGATTTCTCCGCTTTTCTTTCATTCCGCTGCAATACTACTATTTCCAACTCACGAAATCGCCCGTTTTGGCATTATTCATAATTATACATTTAGAACCTGATTTGTTCTGAAATTAATATTGCTTCTACAGGCTATAAAGAAATGGAGGCTAAATAGTCATCTCATTGCCCGTCTAAATTTATGCCGCAGTAATAACCATTAATAGTTTGTTTAAATCGCATGGGAGGTTTTCTTTCAAATGGACGAAGAAATAAAGGAATACATTACGCTCCCTTTTACGAGCATCGCCTCGAAATTGGAAGAAGGAAACTAATGGAACACGACAACCCTACGTACGAGCTTTGGAAACAAAGAAGGAGGCGTAGTAAAAACAGTACACCTCATATACACATGATTAAGTATGGTATGACTGCAAATATAATTATCAATCAATAGCATGCCAGAAGAATGGAATAAATTCGTATTATAGATGGCTCGATTGCCACATGATATTATTCCTGGTGAAAACGAAAATTTGTTGTTAATCCAAGGGAAAAGTGGAAACTAGCCTTTTTATGTGTTTATTATTCAGCAAATCAGATGGCCTACATTAACATTTTATTTTATATGTTGGTTGTATTATAGTGCATAAACTATTATATGAAATTGTAGTTTTTTTCTTCTTCTTTTACGGTTTATGGAACTTGTGCTGATTAGATCGTTGATTACAAGAAGGAATGAGCTCACCCGTAAATTCCGCTATAATTTTCTGTTTCGTGAGAGATGAGAACAGAGTTAGCAATCAGGTTGTCTTAACCTCGTATACCTACCTTTGTTTCCTCCGTTCATTTTCAGACAAAAGGAGGGGAAAGGCCCACCAACTTTGGTTTTGGAATCACGGGAAACATCAAATCAAATGGGATCAGACAAGCGTTGTTCCACAAAACACTAGGTGAATGACATCATGAAATTCAATATAAATTGGAGGCACAACCTCAACATTCACTAGATACTAGAGTGGAACAATGGAAGTAAACTAGCGGACGGGAGACTTCCATGACAGGGCTTTCACGTCAACCTATCAAGTACCAATTCCTTCTTTCATACACAAATAACAACACACTTTTGTAATAACACTATTCTTAAGCAAAAAGATGCAGCAACCTACAGACGCAAATATAGATAATGCACAACTAACAACGAAAACTGTATATTTCTGCTTGCATTATAGTCGCTTCGCCATAGTATTACTATGCACTAGTGAAAAAGTGAAGTAAAGGAGAAGAGTCATTCTTCTGAGTACGGTGCTCACAATTTTTCGTTGACTGTCTAACCTTTTTGCCAACTTTGAAAGCAAATAAGAGTAAGAATGTTCGGGAAAGGTTGCTTTCTATTCATGCAACCTGCTAAGCGTGAAACAGAACGGAATGAAAGTCAATTACAGGCAAGCCATTGCGCGTCACCAAAAAACCATACACCGCATTCACAAACAAACGTTTACAGCTACATAGGTAACTACATTATGAGTCGCACAGCTTTGAATTCCTTTTTTGTAAATAAATTAGCTTCCACAGAAAACGAAACAGTCACTCAATCTAAAATATCTAGAAACTCGTTTGAACAACTTTTTGTACGCGCGTGGAAAGGAGAAAGAAAGAAATGAATGGAGAAAAATGGAATGAAAATACTGGCTACGGTTATCTCTGCATCTTACTTACAGCCCTACACCACAACATCGCTGAAGATATTTCCGGTTCCAGGTTCCAACAACAATAATAGGATGCCAAGCCAAGAACAGATATTATGTACATACATATATGTATAAAAAACTATATGAATGGTATACAACTTCCTTCTGCATATTATAGAACGTTTTCATACACTAAAAAAAGAAGGTAAGTTAACTTTTCTGCTTTCGCTTCTCTTTTCCTATCTATATCTCTGTCTCCCTTTTTTACTATCTCTCTGTTTAGGAGTAAAAAGCATTCAAAGCTTGGCGTACGCCATTCTCCGCGGCCTTCCATTTTCAGCAGCTTATGACACATCTCAAGAAAGAAAGTGTATAGAACGAGGGAAGCGACCGTGGAATATCATTTCTATCATCTCATTTTAATAAGATATATTGTATCCCCCTCTCTAGCTTCTTCTCCGGAAGTGAAAAGACCTTTTTTGTGTGCACACTCAGTCGACACATTAGATACACAAACCGTACGCAAACCTGATGTTTTTATTAGTTTTCCCTGAATAAAAAATCCTTTCACATTTGGCCCGCTCGTAGTAAATACACTATGAAATGCCCATATGCACACATTC
>JAQGAP010003737.1:0-11806 GCA_034697805.1 Orchesella bifasciata | reverse complement strand
AAATATTTTTCAAATTTTCAAAACTTTCATATTTTGGTCCAAAAATGAAAAACTCACCAGATACGACCGTCGGGAAGGCCACAAAATGTCAAAATAAGATTTATTTTGAATTTGACAAATATTTGAAAAGGACCATACAATATAAGGGCGATTTTTGGGGCGGATTTTTTGACTTCGAGTTTGTGACCATTTTATGCGCCAGAGTGATAGACCATCTTAAGCTCTATCTGACAGTATTTTTAAATTTTTTTAGGACACTCAATTTTTGAGCTAGAGGCCCGCAAACTTGAATTACGGGAAAAAGTGACATTCATTCAAAGTGGCCTGGCACCGAGATGGAGTACATTTAAGGGATGTGGCAGTTACCAGTAGATACTCCATGAGTTGCTCTACTAGTATCTGTGTACCGCTCAGAAAATTCGCTTCCTTGTGGAAATGGTTGGGTGTGAAAGTTTGAAGCTTCGGTTCAGTTTGTCATTTTAACTGAACAATTTTCAATCTTTCCCCATTTCCACAAGGAAGCGAATTTTCAGAGCGGTACACAGATACTAGTAGAGCAACTCATCGAGTATCTACTAGTAACTATTATAGCCCTTAGGTGTACTCCATCTCGGTGCCAGACCGTTTTGAATGAAGTACGTTTTGTCACATGAAATTAATTGTCATCATGTCATTTAAAATGAGTTTGCACCGAGATGTGACGTCATAGAGCCATGATTGGGGTTTCATTGGGAAGCCCATTAGCTAGTCTAAAAACAACTTTGTACCGCTCTGAATATTCCCTCACGTTTACAAATGGCGAATCCATGAACAAAATTTTGTCATCAATACCTACCTCAACTTCAAGGCAACTTTTCTCCAAAATACGAAAACACGACATTGAGATTAGACATTCGTTAGAACACCCCACTCATATACTCCAATATACGTGAACAACATTTTAATTTAAAGTTGGAGAACATTGCAAAAATGTCACTTGAATGATGTAAAAAACGCCACTTTTTCCAGTTTTTCAAACTTTGTGGGCCTCCAGCTCAAAAAATTGAGTATTCTAAAAAAAATTAAAAATACTGTCGGATAGAGCTTGAGTTATTCTATAACTCTGGTACATAAATTGGTCAAAAACGCGAAGTCAAAAATCCGCCCCAAAAATCGCTCTTATATTGTATGGTCCTTTAGAAATTTTCGCAATTTTTTAAAAAACTTTTCACTAATAGAAAGAATCGTATTTTGACATCTCGTTGTCTTCCCGACGGTCGTATCTGGTGAGTTTTCATTTTTGGGCCAAAATATGAAAGTTTTGAAAATTTGAAAAATATTTCAATATCTTCCTAGGTTAGACCCTTAAAAATTTGAATTTTCCCATGCTAAATCCCATAAGAAAAACTGAATTTTTCATAAATTGACAAAAATGCCCGTTGTGACGTGTTATTTAATATACGTAATAAGACATGTAAACTGAACGTCCACACCAAATTTCAGGTCAATCGGAGTCAAACTCGGTTATACTATCCCTCGTAAGTAGAATTTAGCCAGGTGTATTAACTTCAATACATAAGTTGTCACTAATTTAACAGGTCAAATAATCAGGAGCCAGACGGAAACGACAGTTCAACTGAGATGAGCAGCAGTGAAGACGAATAAGCACAAAGCAGTAAAGATGATAATGACTCAAAATACTCTTAATGAAAAACGACGGACTTCCTTTAGTACTCTACACAAAGCTTTTACTTTTGTTGTACTGAATTCCTCTGTAATTTGTAAAGTTTAAAAAATGAAAAGTTTTTTTTTGTAAACAACTATTTTCCCATTTGTAAATGAATAGTCCTTTGCTTGCAGACTGTTTGTGACAAAAAGTGAACTGTATTCTATGAAATATTCAAGAAATAAAGTGACAACCATGTAAACTAATCTTTGCTAAGGCTAAATTCCACCAGTTCATTCGTGCTTTTGATGACAGTTCATTTACTAACATATTGGAAGATACAGTCATTACTATAAAAGTAGTTTTTCATAAATTCACACACTAAATCTTAACGGGATTTCAACAAATGTTTGTGAAAGTCTCCATTGAGACTGTTGTAACTTATGGCCGGAATCGCTTGCTTGCTCTAAATTTTCATAAGTAGAAATATTTCATTTATGAAATTTGTGTCCTGATTTCAAATTATTAATTGATATTATGATTGGCATTGTTGAATTGAGCTAAAGACAAATTTATACTAAATTAAGTTGAGACGTCTCACGTAGCCCCTTATGAAATGCGTTTCACGTAATGCGATTTACTCCTTAATTTTTCAAGAAAATGAGTTGGAATTTTGCACAGTGACCTTTTGTGGATTCACAGTCAAGTCAGAGCATTTTCATGCTCAGAGATTTGAAGATACTGATGTCGTAAATGTCGGTAAATTACTATGGAGAAGTATAGTTAGTCATACATCTTTAGAAATTGACGCATATATTATTTGTATTTGTTATCTTTTAGCAAAAAAGTTTGAGACAATGGAATTCAATTGTGAGTTGGTTGCCGGCTCATATAAATAAGGATAATTCATAATAATTTCGTGTACGTTCAAGTAGTCAAGTGGCTCGGCTCGGAGGATTCATTTTCCAAAACAAACGGAAGTGAAAAGTGGGCGGTGTTAGATAGACGCATTCCCTGAAAGATGAGGAGATTCGTGGCAAACGTCACTCAAAGGGTGGCAACGGACAACGTTTTCCATGCCGTTGTAAGCTAGTATCAACTCGGCTGTGTACAGAAACGAATTGCGGAGCTTTACCAGAGATGTGACCTGAGCGTCGTTGGTTGTGCCTTGCCTTGGATGAGCAGAACGGTTAAAGAATACCATTGCAAACAATATTTGCGGCATCTTGGAGCTAAAATCATAAACAGTAATAAAAGTCTAATCCAAAATTGAACGAAGAAAGGTAAAAGCATGCTTTTTCAACATTTTCTAATAACTTACCTCCTTTTGGCAAGCAAATCTGAGTCACTCCATACAAATCCTGGAGCACCATAAAAGTTACAATAGATTTTTGAAAGTGAGCCATCTGCACAACCTAACTGAGTTCTCCACATTCCAGTTGTTAAGCTATTCAGTAGCTGTGACCATCAGGTAATTTAGGAACACAGAAAAGTTAATTGCACAGCAGTTCTTTAGTATTCAAATCATTACAAATTCTTACATTTTGTGCAATGCTCGCAAGAGGTAGTGGGGATTTTAGGAAAAATTCCAATTGATAAGATACGCTATTGAGAAATTGGACAAAAACGATTTGAACCGCACCAAGTTGGACACCCAAAGTTACGCCGACACGCTGCCACCAGAGCTACTGTTGCCTCGTCACAAGTTCAGGTCACTTAAACATTTGAATTCCTTCTACAGTCTGAATATCACTTATGATATTTTTATATTATATTGTGAATGGAAAATGGGAAAGTTCCTAATTCTCACCCTGTTGTTGATAGCCGCAATTTTCGGACAATCAAATTCGGCAGAACAGCTAAAGCCTTTCGAGTGTGATGATAACCTCCAAGGGAAGTTCAAGCGGTCCGCATGACACAACTAAATTCAAAGCAGTTTCATTCGATAGAGCGGAACCGGGTGCTTGGATCACCGTATTAAAATGGCCAGCATCAGAAGAACTGAAAGGAACTGCTTTGAGGTTTGGAAGGAGTTGTTAATCTACCGGAAGACATCCCGACATGTGGAGCCATCACGATTTTATGTCACGCATACTGCAACAATTTTGGACATCTTGTGATTCCAAAGGAGATAAAACGAACCAAAAGCTACTCCTGATGGCAGTCGTATATCGCTATGAGCTCTGGAATAGCTTCCACAGACACATCCATACTAAGGAGAATAAGATTCACTCGTGCGTTGTATGTAAACAGCGATCCAATCTTGGACACAAAATGCGAAACTTTACTCTTCGAATGCCTATTCGACAAAAAGCAATACCCTTGCAGGTTGAAAAAAGTTATTCTCAGCGTCGAGCAATGCAATTGCTTCAACTTTTACACTATTTTTGCTATTTACGTCAAAGGATATGCCGAAGTGAGATAACAATGACCTGATTACAACGAAGGTATCACAAGATTCCCGTTGTTAGTTTACAGAATACACATGAACTACATTAGCTTTTACGAATGGAAATTAGACCCTTCACTTGGAAATATTTAAACGAGACCAATTCATTTTTTCGTTTTATTTACGATGAGTACAAATTTAATGTTCTACAGGGTGTTCACACTTTATTTTTACACAGTTCACGTGGTTGCTGTACCCTCATGTGACCCCTTTATTAATAAAAAAAATGCATTAAGCTTGTAGGCAATTTTAAGTTCTTTCGGATACCCAGAAAACATTTTTTGTATTTATCAAACTTGCCGACCGAATCTACACTGGAAGTTGAAACCCATTTTTTGATGTTTCCGGCGATTTTTGTGCCCAAATATCGATCTTGGTCACCTAACTTCCATCAAATAAGTCACATGACGCCTCCAGCGATTGAAACGAAGTGTTAACAAAATTATAAAGAAGTTTTGAATACAAAAGATGCACAAAAAATTGCTAATTTTCTTGTTTTGGTAGAATCGAAAACTTCGTGTTTAAGGCATTTGAGTAGTTTTAAAACAGATTCATAGTGGTTGCAGCTGCAAGTGGCCGTGCTCTTATACCACTGGTGAAGGCTCTCTAAAATGTGAATGCCAACGCTCAATATTAAGTTAGGGATAATTTTGAGCCATTACTTGAAGTAAAAGTCGCAAAACTATATGGTGAATGCCCTCGAAAGGCTGTCGTTCACCATTATGCTCCAAGTTCACATACCACCTGGTTTACCACCTCGTGGGAGGAGGATTTGAAGAGCACGACGGAAATTTAGATGTTCACGAAGAAGAACATCGCTTTGTAGTCCTGCTGACGGACGTCCTTTGGATTCCTATGGTGGGGGAACCTCTAGCAGCGACTTTTCCACAGAGAAGCGACTATGCTGGAAGGGGTCTGGAAACTTCTTATTGGCAAGTGGGGTGAAGTCACCCCTGAAACTTCGTCAAAACTTTTAGATTTAAAAAAACAATTATGTCGAACCGACTCGAAATGCGATTGGGAACACGTTGAACGAATCAAACTTTTACATAAAGGAATAATTATGTCTGTAAATCGCTTCTAAAGTGTGTAAAAATAAAGTGTGAACGCCCTGTATAAGTTCCTTCTTATTAAAATGCAAAACTTCAGACTCCAAAAACACTTAATACTTTTAAAAAACTGTCTTCATAGCTCATAGCAATTATACGTATACTTTCCTCATTGACTTTTATTTAACAAATTAAATCATAGTATAAATTCAACAACGATACATAAAATATCTAGTAACTAATCCAAATAAACACATATAATATTTTAATAAGTTAAAATGTAACTACAACGGCCCAAGGAACAACACGGTAACTAGAGAAACTTTTTAAGCGCTTTAAACATATCATTTCTTAATAATTAACCTTATTTCATTCACAAACTTAGAAGTAACAATTTTAGTAAAAACAATTCAATATTTCTGATCTGATTCCATGTTATCGTCGGAACTCGCTTGCTTCGGAGGAAGATGTTTAATATTCCGAGTCTTCAAGCAACTTGAGGTTCAAGAGTTAGCTCGTCATCTTCATCAAGAATTTCCATGATTTTAAAATCAAGTCCAACTAACGATGGATGCGTCAAAGTAGCGTTGCGCATGCCTCTGACCTCAAGCTTGTGCAAAATGCCTGGAAACTGAGTGACAAAATGAAGACGAATCTGCATAAATATTCCCGCATCAACTCGCGGATTTCCAGTTAAAGTAAACTGGCTGGGGCTTGTTAGGTTGAGAAGCTGGGATGAGACAGGGTTGTCAGAATTTTGAGTAGCAACACACCATTCGCTATTCAAGAGCTTTTGCACAACTTGTGAAGAAAATTCCTCAGGGCTCCAGTTCTTCAATATATCGCACGCCAACTCCTTACAGGGTTTAACAACATATTCCTCTATGTTCTCCTTGTTGAAACTTAACTCTAATTTTTTCTCATATTGAAGAAAATTGTGTGGCTGTTTGTGTGAGAATAGATTATCATTTACAGAAGTACGAAACGCAGCCACCACAATCACATTTCCCTTTTCTAAGAATAAATTTTTAAAATCAGCGACGGTAGGAAATACGTCCATAAATCCACGCTGAGGACTCAGGATTATATAAAGTTCATCGAGGAACTGCTCTTTTGAGAGAATCTCCAAAGACTTCTCAAGATGTTTTGTGGCTTCTCTGATCCGTGGGTTGAAACTGTCGTAAATGTAGTACAAGTAGATGGAATTTTTTTCAGGAATTATTTGGAGTAAATCAAACAAAGGTTTGCTTCTTGTGCCACCTACAAATTCGTGACCTACGGGAACGAAAAAGTTGTCAACTTTTTTATACTCCTCAATGTAATCTGAAACGGAGTAATTTTTTCGTTTTTTCCAAGTTTTGGTTAGGTATCCGAGCTCGTTCCTCGTGAGAAGTAAGTCCTTCTTGTTCAGCAGCTCGTGAAACATTCGATGTAGCTTAAGATGGTAGTCCTTTGCCAGCCCACACCACATTCCCAGCAGCTTCACGTACGTCGTTCCATCCAGAGAAATTTCGCATTCTAGCAAATCCATCAGTGGCTTGAACAGTTTCTTTTTTCCAGTATCGTACCACAATTTCACTTTTTTAACCTCCTTTGTAAAGTCTTCTGCAAATTTCAAATTTTCATTTTCTCTCATTGCCTCGCAGCAGTCCTTAAAGGTGGGGATTCTGTTGAATTTGGCAAGATCTTTCCGCATATATTTCAAAACGTAGCTATTTGCAGTGAAGAAGGCATCCACATTCTTGACGGATTCGCAAAGGTCAATTCCTACCAACCTAGACTCATTTTCGTCGTTCCCAAAAATCTCACACACATTTTTATACAGGCGGGCTTCGCACATCTGCTTTTGAGCGTTAGAGGCTTTTATAATTAAAGGGTAATCATCATCGCAGTCCACTTCTTCCACCTCATCCTTATCAGACGAGTAAGTTGGCTGCTTCTGATAAATTTTGGATAAATAGTCCAAAAGCTCAGGCATCTGCTTTGACGAGTCCTCCATCTTTTTCTTGATCCGAATGTAGAACATTCCTAGAGTAAGTGTAATACTCTCTTTCTTTGTTTTAGTTTCTCTTCCGCTCGTCTTATACTTGAACCATGCAAGATGAAAGATGGAGGAATTGGACCGAATCTTTGTAGCAGTACAAAGACGGATGTTGTTGAGCTTGTCAAAAACCTGAGGGTTCTCCATCGTGGCCGTTCGATTCTTGGCATTTCCAACAAGCGGGTGGAGAGACTCTGCATGATTTCCGGCAGCGCTGGCAAGGCGTCCGGAGATGCGATATGGAAACTTATAGCAGCACACAGACTGAATTGTCGGCCACGAGTGACCTTGAGTTATCGCAAAGATTTGACCCGTTCTGTGGTAAAAGGCGATTACGTTGATTCCCTGGATCATGTTTTCCGTTGTTTCACGAATGTGATTTTGACCCAAAAGTATGTTGCGTGGGTTGACTTTCTGGACATATAACATCTTGGAAAATGTGTCAATTTTTGCCTTTTTGGAAAGAGCAGTAGTTGGATTGGTGTTTTCTATTTGCAGTTTATACGGACGGTTCCCGGACTTAGCGTTCACATTGTTCATGAAGTTTTCAATCAAACGTTGCTCGTCATCTCTTCCCTGTGCTTCCAGTTGCTCTCTGAGCTTTCTTATTCGCAAACGATAAATGCTGACTGGGTCGAGGGGTGGGAACGTGGGTTTATTGTCTTCCTCCGTCTCTGCTTTTCTAGTGTTTCCCTCAGTTGGGTCGCCAGTAGAACTGTCAAAGGACAATTTTGACATTATTCAGTCATCCACGTGGACAAGATTATTTTATACGTGTAACTAGTTTTTTGATGTCTTACACTGCTTTTCGTTTAGATGATTCAAAGGATTCGTGTGAGCTGCGGACCCTCCGCATGTTTTGGTTTGGATTGGAAGGCCTTTACAAAAAACGAGCAAGCAGTTTTACAAAACTAGTCAGTTATGAATAATGTGACGTAAAAAGGTTATCCCATATTTTTTTCGTTTTACTTACCTCGGTTTCGGATTAGCAGCATCTAGGCATCCTGGCGGTTCATTAAAGCTTACTTCACAAGAAGAAGATGGAGACGAAATTAGAATGCCTCTATCATCAGCATTTGAAAACCTGTAATGAAATTAGTTGTTGTAGAACAGACATTTTGGGTGAGGTGGAAATTATTTTGATAATTTCAATGTTCGAAACACTATTTGTTCGGTTATCATACCTTTCCCCATGAGTGACACTGCTGCTGGAAGATGGTGAAGACATTTTGTCCCGTAGTGCTTTTTTTATCTCATCCATCCTATTTTGAATTATGGTCATTACTTTGCTCAGCCCAAGCTGCGTCTGCTTCACTGTCAATTCATGACATTCACACAGTTCTACAACCAAGTCCTCACAAGGAGAGCAGAGTGGAACATTAGAAGGCGACAATTCTTCCGGTATAACTGCATTACTTTCTGGCAATATTTGAGTGCACAAGGCTCTGAACACCTCCAAACGGGAACCCTTAATCACGCAGTCGTTTCCCATTTTGGTAGCCGCATCAGAGCAAAATAAGCACAAGTTATTTAAGGACACTTTTTCGGTTGCTGCTAAGGATTTAAACTGCTCATGTTCTGTATTTGCAGCTTCTTCAGTGGTCCTCCCATTTGAAGTACCAGACACTGAACTTGAAAGTAGATGAGCAGATGTAGATGCTTCTGGACTAGTATTGTTCACGGTTGTTCCCCCCTCTTGCTCCAATGAATCTGGTAAAAGTCGAATTAAATTTTTAAACCACTGTCACAGTTTACACAGATTTCTACCCTGTTATTGATTCCTGTCTACCATTTAACAATAGGCATAAATACCTGAATTTGGTTCCTCTGAATCTCCAGCCTCCCCCGTGAGGTCTACACACTCGACTTGCGCCGAACCTTCGTTAAACAGGCTTCCCTCTTTGGCGTCATTGGGCTTCCTGCAGAAAAAGATAATGAAATAATCTCATGTTTGTTTTAGAAGTAGCTCTTGCTTTGGGATCAAAATACTTTTTTCTCACGCTTTTATTCTTGTTGTTTCGGTGGATTCGCTCTCAGATTCACTGTTTTCTGATTCGCTTTCCTCAGACAAAGATATATCAGCACCGCTTTCGCTTTCCTCTGACAAAGATTCATTTTCGCTTTCATCCAATTCATTTGTATCTTCATCCAACGAGCTTGACTCTCTTCCACATTCCGCCGATTCATCCCCACTTAGTCCCAATCTCAAGGTCGTTTTGAGGTGATCAATGCTTTTCACAAACTCTGTCCATTTCAGAGGAGGATTGCTTCCTTCCACGAAAGTACTTGCGAAATCAACTTCTCGATACTCATTGGGATGATCTTTTGTTTCACTTTGTACAAACACTTTGGGATCCCTTGCGGGGTAATTCTTAGGCAGACGTATCACAATTGGAATAAAATGGGTTCGAAAAACTCCTAATTTCGTCCAAATAGAGAATCGGAAGGTTCCTGTCAGCGTCAGTAGTGATTCCCGACTACCGTTTCCGTCCTTATAAACGATTTTATTTACGAACGGTTTCAGCTTCTCGAACTTTGACATAGCTGCCATGACCTTCTCTGCCGTTTCTTGCACATTCGTGTACTCACAACGAGTCAGGATTTCCATGATATCTGAAAATGAGAATATCAATTTAACAACATACGCTTGAAATAATGGAGACAATTACACAAGTTCTGTAATCGTTTAAATAGTTTTTCAGTTAAAACACTTAGAAATCAATTGTTAGTAACCAGAGCACACACCTGAGATGTTTATTTCAACGCAGTTTGAAGTTTTCAGTGCAACATATATCCCTTCTTGTTGCATCTGAAGAAGTGACACGGGTGGTGATATTGGACACGGAGGTACATAATATTTAGGTGGCCACTGGCACAAAGCAGTTACGATTATGTCAACAATCCGCAGCAAATTTGGTAATCCATCCTTGTCACGCCAATCCAACTTGTATTCCCGTTCCAGTTCATCCAAATCTACTTTTCCATAGAGACCAATGAACGGCTTTCTTTCGCATTCCTCATCAGTTTGCTCTTCAGTTGTTGACTTCCTGTTGGTGAGGAACACCTCCGGTTTCTCTTTGGGGTAGCCAGTTGGTACCCAAATTAGCACTGGGATGTCACAGTTTGACATCTCGAACTGAACAGGCATTGTTCCAGACAATGAGAGTAACCGCCTTGGTTCCGTAGAACCATTGTTCATGAAGTAATCACTCATAACTGGCTCCAATCCTCCGTATTTACTTAGAACTTGTTGCACATCCTTAATAGTTTTACTACCTACTAGGTAAATGGAGTATACGTCTAGTTGAAGTGGAACGGAGTGCAGTTGTTTTGAACCCATTTTTTACTAAGTTTCTGCAATTAGTCAGGTTAATTAAGAACTCACAAACTGCAATCACTGAAGCAATTAACCTGCTGCACAAACAGATGACGAACAATTATTCAAATTAAAAAAGAAAGCTTGTAATATTCACTCTTGTGAGATAGCAAAAAGCAAAAATCGCAAGTGCGCTTTGCAACTTTATGTTTTGCACTTGGGTTTGGCTGATGTTGTGTGTGCTCATCACATTTTTTTGTAGTTTGGACGAAACCGCCGCAAACCCAGTGAGCAATAAATATCAACATATAACATTTTCTCCGTTGATAAAATATGTGACACTGTACTACTGCAGATCCACTTGTTGCTGACGGAAAGACGGTAATGCAGAAAAAAATGAATGTTTATGCAGATGATTTGTTTGTTTACCGAGTCGTGCCTTGTATTTACTGTGAGCAGCTCCGTACATTTTATTCGTCTCACACAAATGTTCATCCGAACCCAATCCCAACTCACAAATGTACAAAATTGTGAATGAGCATGTGAAGCCGGAGAGTATGGATATTTTATCGAGTAACCTTGTATCAACTCTCAGAAGCAATAAAAGGTATACATATACCATTGGTGAGAAAGCCTCGCAAACAGACGCGTAAAGAGTTCCGTATTCATTTCTATAGCTGTAGCAGATGAACGACTACACTGCCTTGCTTTCATTCGCATAGTTGTTTATGCAACTATAAACCTACCAAACTGCAACATGTTGAATGGTATATGATGATTAAAAACAAATCCATCAAAAAGAACACTACCCATCCAATGTCCAAGTCCCCGTCTCTCCTCTTTTGTGGTTTTGATAGGTACATCCGGCAACCTCAACTTGCATTGAATGTTGATTCCGTGCTTTTATTTGTGCATCGAGTTCTTGCGTTGCACACATCATTCTTTCACCATCTATTTCCCTTCTATCCTCTCACAGTGTGGAACATGCTTGCTTGAACCAACACAACAGGCAGCGTTTTCATTTGCTAAAAAACTTGTGGAGTAAACACAATCCAGTTTTTTTTGTAATTCCTAAAGGATTTAATTTTCTCGGCTAAGACAAGTAAAAAGTGTGGTGTTTTCCCAGAAAATGGAACTTATTGAAAATTCAAGTCAGATTGTTGGTGTTGGGGTTGATGTTCACAAGGGTCTGGGACGCCAACCATCTACCTCAAGTGGGGGTGGTATTACATCGACAGGAGCTACGGTTTCCAGTTCCAATATCCAAGTTCAGCCAGTAGTGTCAAGTATGACGTCAGCGGTCACC
>JAQGAP010003736.1:0-11806 GCA_034697805.1 Orchesella bifasciata | reverse complement strand
GACACGAGAATAGAAGCATGTACTCCCCACAAAAGTATAATTACAATGGTCTCATTTAAATCGCAGAAATATCTACCAGTTATCAGTGTTCTATGCAACCCTGGTTTGAAACAAAGACATTGGGATCAAATGTCAGCAATTTGCGGATTTAATGTTACGCCAGATTCTGGCACAAGTTTACGAAAGCTTCTTGGCCAAGGGTTGGAGCCCTACATGACTCGGTAAATTGGAATTTTATAGAGTACTTCTTAAAAACGAGGTACATAACAATTCACACACAATTTTCTCTCCAGCTTTGAGAATGTAAGTATGGCTGCAAGCAAAGAGCATGCATTGGAAACTTCGATTGATAAAATGCAGGAAGAATGGGAGAACTCCAAACTCAACACTGTTGCATACAGGTAATATTTAAAATGTATTATATCTATATTGAATTGTCATAATTCTTAAGATGGTTCTTGCTGTTAATTTAGGGACACGCCAGTTAAAATCTTGGCATCAGTTGAGGAAGTTCAGTTACTTCTTGAAGATCACATTCAGAAGACCCAAACGATGAAGGGGTCTCCGTTTGTTCGACCTCACGAAGGTACAACAAATTCAGTCAATCTAACTCACAAATGAATTAAAAGATAATTTAATTTAATTCACACTGGCTTATAAACACAGCAAAGGTAAAAGCATGGGAAGAAAACTTGCTACGAGCTCAAATGACTCTGGACGAATGGCTGCGAGTACAAGCTCAATGGATGTATCTCGAGCCCGTGTTCTCCTCAGAGGATATCCAGGCCCAAATGCCAGAGGAAGGTAGAATGTTCAAGAAGGTCGATGCCACATGGCGTAGCATCATGAGCGATCTGAGCTCTGGCAGCGTTAACGCTGTAGAAATGGCGAGCAAGCCTGGTCTCTACGAAAAACTTTTGGACTTGACTGCACTCCAAGACAAAATCATGCGTGGTTTGAATGCATATTTGGAGAAGAAGCGACTTTACTTTCCCAGATTCTTCTTTCTGTCGAATGATGAAATGCTGGAGATTTTGGCAGAAACTAAAGATCCGAATCGTGTGCAACCTCATTTGAAAAAGTGCTTCGAAGGGATTAATCGATTACAACTGGATGGTGATTTGGTTATTCATGCAATGTTCAGTGCGGAAGGAGAGCGTGTCATGTTTAGCCGACCTGTGGATACACTGGAAGCAAAGGGATGTGTGGAGAAGTGGTTGCTTAACGTAATTTAAAACTGGGCTAGAAAATGTTTAATTTAAACGCATATATGCTTGCAGCTTTCGATTAACTATTAAGGTCGAGAAGACAATGGTACAGTCTCTGAAGGACGTGGTCACATCATCCAGAGACGCTTACGTGCTGACTCCAAGAGCCGATTGGGTCACAAAATGGCCGGGGCAAATTGTTCTGTGCACAGGCCAAGTATTCTGGACACAGGAAGTTCATGAAGCGATTTTGACCAGCCTTACAAATTATTTGGACAGACTAAACGTATATAACAGAATCAAAGTGTAGGCAAAAAAATATTCTCACATCTAGATAATGCTTCCTTTCTCTCTCTTCCGATTGCAGACGCAACTAAACGACATTGTGGCTCTTGTTAGAGGACCACTATCAAAACAAGCCAGAATTACATTGGGAGCCCTTGTATGCATTTCTTTTGTAAAGAGATTATGTCTGACAATTAAAATTAAAAACTAATTCACTCATTGATCAATGCAGGTGACGATTGATGTGCATGCTAGGGACGTGGTTGACGAGATGATAAAAGCTGGCGTGTCCAAAGAAAGCGATTTCAAGTGGTTAGCTCAACTGCGATACTATTATGAGGATGGCATTGTAATGGTTAGAATTACAAACGCCCACGTAAACTATGCGTACGAGTATTTAGGTGCGATGTACACTAATTTTCTTCCAAAGAACGTTACTGTAGTTTGGTTCGCATTGTATTCAACATCGCTTGTTCTCCATTTTTAGGAAACTCGCCCAGGCTAGTTATAACTCCATTGACGGATCGCTGCTACCGAACCCTGATTGGGGCTTATCATTTACATTTAAATGGAGCTCCGGAAGGCCCTGCAGGAACTGGTAAAACAGAAACCACAAAGGTATGGAGAGGATATATTGCTAGGAATTCTACTCGTATTCATGCTAATACTGATGTCTTTAGCTAATTTTTCTTATCTTTTGCAGGATTTAGCAAAGGCGCTTGCGGTGCAATGTGTTGTTTTCAATTGTTCGGATGGGTGCGTGATAAAACGCCATTAATTGTTTGCCCTATATCTATAAAAATGAAGTAAAGAGTAGGTTACAATCAAATCAAATTGTTACAGGTTGGATTACATAGCGATGGGAAAATTCTTCAAAGGATTAGCATCTTGCGGTGCATGGGCATGTTTTGACGAATTCAACCGAATCGAGTTGGAAGTATTGTCTGTAATAGCTCAACAGATTTTATGCATCATACGAGCTGTCCAAGCCAACGTTGAAACTTTCAACTTTGAGGGGACAGAACTTCGCTTAAATCCTAACTGCTATGTTGCAATTACAATGAATCCGGTAGAGTGAATTTCTATCAGAAGCAACTAGCGTATTTCATGCGTGTATCTTAAATCACACATTTTTGTTTGCAACAGGGTTACGCAGGCCGTAGTGAGCTACCAGATAACTTGAAAGTCCTTTTCAGAACGGTGGCCATGATGGTGCCAGATTATGCCATGATTGGTGAAATTTCATTATACACGTGCGGGTTTGTGGATGCTAGGAACTTGGCTGTTAAAATTGTGACGACCTACCGACTCTGCTCGGAACAGCTTTCCTCTCAATTTCATTATGATTATGGTTAGCGTAATAAATTCATCACGCCAACTTGAGCAATGTCACTAGACCTTTAACTGACTGACTGATAATGTTCTACAGGTATGAGAGCTGTAAAATCGGTCTTGTTAGCAGCTGCAAACTTGAAATTGAAATATCCCATGGATAGAGAAGATTATTTGCTCCTCCGCTCCATTCTCGATGTCAACTTGCCCAAGTTTTTGTCTCATGATTTGCCCTTGTTCCGAGGCATCATCAGCGATATTTTCCCTGGTGTGCCGATGCCAGATGCAGACTATGCTAATTATTACAAGGCTATCGAAGTCGTAAGCGGAGTTCACAATAATTATTGCTATCAACTTCCGTATTACTAGATCGTGCTTGAAATAAATTTTCATGCATTTCATTTAGACATGTGAAGAGCTAAACCTTCAGCCCGAAGAGGTCTTCAAAACAAAGATTATTCAAGTTTACGAGATGATGATTGTCAGGCATGGTTTTATGCTTGTGGGTGACCCATTTGGAGGAAAAACTTGTGTCATTAAGGTAAATATTTTGCACAAGGCAAGGACAGACTGTGACAGAGCATATTGAAATTTTTGCACATACGATAGGTCCTGAAAGGAGCACTTACATACATGGAAGATAATGGCTTAGGTGAAAATAAGTTAATTTATGAAACTATCAACCCTAAATCTATCACAATGGGACAGTTGTATGGTAATTTTGATCCCGCGTCCCATGAGTGGCAAGATGGAGTGATTGCTGTCACATTTAGGTAAATGACGATTTTAGATTGAACATGATAATACAAATGAGCGTATAATAATTAAGATGATTCGAATTCCAAAGGAACTTTGCAGTAACGGCTACTGATGACAGAAAATGGGTTATATTCGACGGTATGTTAGAGCACAACAGTGTTATTAAATCAACAAATAAATATATAAATTTCAATTGTTAAAAGGTCAAGTGTGTCTTCATCGTTAGGTCCTGTGGATGCTGTGTGGATTGAAAACATGAATACCGTAAAGAGAAGCTACACTCAATTTAAAATTAATTGCTACTAATAATTTCGATGAGTTTACGTTAGGAAGGTTTTTTTTTTTACATTGGGCAGGTACTGGATGATAACAAAAAGCTTTGCCTGATGTCTGGCGAGATTATCGCAATGACTGCAGTTATGTCTATGGTGTTTGAAGTTCACGACCTTTCACAAGTAAAAACCGTGAATGTTTTCATATTTTGTGAATATTTAATACTGAAACACTAAAATGGCATCGTTGGATCGTTTCCACAGGCATCGCCAGCAACAGTATCTCGTTGCGGTATGATTTACTTTGAGCCTTCAGCCCTGGGCTGGCTTCCACTCCTCAAGTCCTGGATGAACAAACTAGACCCTATTTGGAAGCAAGATGAAGAAACTGAGGCTTATATCGTTGACCTCATAGTTTTCATGATGAAACACTCCATTCGCTTTGTTAGAAGAAACTGTAAAGAACTTTTATTCACAGGCGATTCTAATCTAGCATTGTAAGAAAATATTCGTATGCACCTCAAAATTATATGAACGTTCAGAATTTGCAAGAAAACTGAAAGAGGTTTTTGCTTCAACAGCGCCTGTTTGAATATTGTGGAAGCGCTGCTGAAGGATGCCAGGGATTATATAGAAAGAGATATAAAATACCTCCGACCATGGTTCACGGGAGTAGTCATGTTTGCCACGGTTTGGAGCATTGCTGGAATATTGGACACTGACTCGCGCATCAAATTCGATACATTTGTTCGCTTCCTTACCTCGGGCAAAGATACCGCTCACCCATTCCCAGAAACGATGCCACCCAAGTTTGAAACAACATTTCCGAACGATGGCTCCGTCTACGACTGGCAATACGAAACGAAAGGACGTGGCAACTGGAAACATTGGAATGAAATGGTCCGTGGGTTTGAGCAACCAACCCATAATAATATTAGGAGAATCATTGTTCCCACGGTGGACACTGCGAGATATACCTACCTCATGGATTTGACTATTCGACACGAACTCCCGTTGCTTTTGGTGGGGTCCACTGGCACAGGAAAAAGCTGTTATATTCAAGAGAAAATTATGCACGGTTTGCCCCAAAATACGTATATGGGCAATTTCATCACGTTCTCAGCTCAAACGACTGCTAACCAAGTTCAGGAGCTGATTATCAATAAATTAGATAAGAAAGGGAGGGGTACTTATGGTCCCCCGACGGGTAAAAAGTGTATCATCTTCATTGATGATATGAACATGCCAGTTACAGAGAGTAAGAAGAATAGGCCAAGAATTCTCCATACTTTTCTTGAAAAGTTAAAACAATTTTTGAAAGCATGCTTTCTATTTTAGTTTACGGTGCTCAGCCTCCGATTGAAATTCTTCGTCAGTACTTTGACCACAAGCATTGGTACGAGAAGAAAGATATCTCCAAAATATATTTGGAGAACATTCAGTTCATGGCTGCGATGGGACCTCCAGTGAGTCAATGGGAAAAATCTAATTTAATAATGAATATTTAGTCGAGTTATATAAATAATTTGTCATATTTTAGGGTGGATCGCGACAAAATGTCACTCCCAGATTCATACGTCATTTTAATGTAGTCGCGATAAATTCCTTCTCTGATGACACGATGGTCAAAATTTTCCAAACGTTGATGCAGATTTACTTGAGAAATTCTGGATTCACACCAGAATACTTTGGAATGGTGAACCCCATTGTGAATGGGACAATGGAGGTGTACAAAGAGGCAATGGAGAAATTGCTGCCTACGCCGGTAATTCACACATGTTTTAAGTTGCATATTAAATGACATTTTCTCATTTGCGAGTTTTTCATTCAGAAAAAATCACATTACACATTCAACCTCCGAGATTTTGCACGTGTCATCCAAGGATGTTGTCTCATCAATAAAAACGCAGTGGATTCGAAGAGGATCTTTGTCCGGTTCGGAATTATGCTCAATTCAATTTTCCTCTGTCTCTAATTTCTTTTAATAATTAGTTTGCATTTTATGCAGACTCTGGGTTCACGAGGTTTACCGTGTATTCTATGATCGACTCACTGATGATCAAGATAGACAATGGGTATTTGAGCTGGTCCAGTCCTGCGTTCAGAACCACTTCAAGGAGAGTTTTGATGTTGTTTTTGATTACCTAAGTCCCAACAGTGCTGGTCCTGGTAAAACAAAGGTATGGAATAGAAATTGGAGCTTGTTTTGTCTCTTCCATGAAATATTTTGATCGAATTTTTACCCAGGTTCAATTTGAAGACATGCGGAATCTCATGTTTGGAGATTTCATGAATCCAGATGCAGACAGGGAGGATAGGTTGTACCAAGAAATCAGAGATATTGACCAGTTTTACAAGGTGGTCAACATTGGCCTGAAGGAGTACAACAATACGAATAAAAATAGGATGGATTTGGTTATCTTCAGGTTCTATCAAAATACAAAATGCTCCTTCATTTTACTTCATTAAAATTTAGTGATTCACACGATTCCATGAATACTTTAGGTATTTGCTTGAGCATTTGAGCAAAATTTGTCGCGTTTTAAGAAGCCCCGGAGGACATGGATTGCTTGTTGGTGAGTTATTGAAAAGTTGTTGCTTGAATAAGCCAAAAAGCAATATAAAACAGCTTTAAGGCTTTTTATTTCAGGTGTTGGTGGATCCGGAAGGCAGTCCTTAACAAGATTAGCAGCATGCATGGGCGGTCATCAGATATTCCAACCGGAAATATCCAAGAATTATGGTCGCGCTGAATGGCGAGACGATTTGAAAAAAGCGATGAAAAATGCTGGTGGTTATGGCCGAGAAACTGTTCTATTAATTACTGACTCGCAGATTAAAGAGGAAGGATTTCTCGAAGACGTGGATTGCTTACTGAATGCTGGAGATGTGCCCAACATTTTTAATGCAGAGGAGAAAGGAGAAATCATGGAGGCTGTAATGCCCACCTATTTGAGTCAAGCGGATAAGAAAACAAGAGGAGGAGACATAAATCCACTTGCCCTCTTTGCATTCTACGTAAGCAGAGTGAAGGAGAAGCTCCACATAATTATCGCATTTAGCCCCATTGGCTCCAGCTTCCGAAATCGACTCAGGCAGTTTCCATCCATTGTCAATTGCTGTACAATCGATTGGTTTCAACCTTGGCCGGAGGATGCTTTAGAGAAAATAGCACAGAAAAGTTTTGAAGGTGCGTCAATTATTTTTCAAAAACATTTAAAATTACTTATGCCACAATTTTACAAGAAAAATTAATTTCAGATATGGATCTTCCTGCGGATCTCAAACGGAGCTTGGTGGCAATTTGCAAATATTTCCAGAAAAAAGCAGAGTCGCTCTCCAATCAATTTGTACTGGAAATGGGTCGATATGTATACGTGACGCCGGTACGTTTTTCATAATAATATTTAATAATTTTCAATATCAGTAGATAAGTTATCAATTTCTTATTACGAATATTAATTGCGTAGACGTCTTATCTTGAGCTGATCATGACTTTCAAAAAAGTAATCATGGGAAAGAAAGAAGATACAATGAACGCAAAGCTAAGATACTTGGGTGGTTTGGAGAAACTTGCATTCGCTTCTACTCAGGTCTTTAAATCAGCTAAATTGCAAGTATTGCTAACTTATACGAAATCAAAAACATTTCATTTCCTCGCATGCAGATTGCAGTAATGAAGAAAGAGTTAACAGCTCTCCAACCTCAATTGCTAGAGGCATCTGCAGCTACGCAAGCGATGATAGACATTATTGATAAGGAATCGCAGGAGGTCCAAGAAAAATCAGAATTGGTCAAGGAAGACGAAGCCGTAGCAAATGTTCAAGCTGGTGAAGCAACTGCTTTGAAAACAGAATGTTTGGCAGATCTTTCATCCGCTCTTCCTCAGCTAGAAAGTAATTTTATGGTTTTTGATGTGAATTTAATTGATTTCCAAATTAATTATTTAGTTTTTAATTTTTGATGTAATTTGTTCCAATTTTTTTTACAGAGGCAATGAAAGCACTTGACACACTCAAGCCTGCTGACATTGTGCTTGTAAAATCCATGAAGGTACTTCATAATGACGTTAATTCAGTTTTAGTATTTTATTATGAACATACAGAACTAGCTTTATTAACACATCTATTCAAATAACCAATTTAGAATCCACCACCAGCGGTGAAGCTCGTAATGGCTGCAGTTTGCGTGATGCGAGGCGTCAAACCCGAGAAAGTAACGGATCCGGATGGAAAAAAAATACTCGACTTTTGGGGTCCAAGCAAGCGACTCATGAACGACTTCAACTTTCTCCAACTCCTTAAAGACTATGACAAAGACAACATCCCCGAATCAACAATGAACGACATTCGAACAAACTTCATGACCCAAGAATTATTCAAGCCCAACAAAGTTGCAAAAGCATCCAGCGCTGCTGAAGGTTTATGCAAATGGGTTCTTGCAATTGAGTCTTATGACAAAGTGGCTAAAGTCGTTGCTCCCAAGCGAGCCCGACTTAACGAAGCCGAAGAAAAGCTCAAGAAAACGTTGGACCTTCTCAATGCGAAACGGCAAGAGATTCAAGAGCTCGAAGCTAAACTCGCCAGACTCAAAGAACAGTTTGAAGACACGAACAATAAGAAACTCGCTTTGGAGGCGGAAGTAAACTTGTGCACACAAAAGCTAGACCGAGCTGAAAAGCTGATTGGAGGTCTGGGCGGAGAGAAAGATAGGTGGACTCATGAAGCCGAAGATTTACAAGTAATCTATGATAATTTAGGAGCGGATGTGCTGATTGCCTCAGCATGCACAGCGTATTTGGGACCGTACACGGCGACTTATAGAAACGCTTGCATTGATGACTGGATATCCCATGTTTCCAGCATGGGCATAGCTGTTTCCCAAGATTTTAGCGTGTCCAAAACCCTCGGCTCACCAGTAACCATCCAACAATGGAATCTTCACGGTCTACCCAAAGATGCTTTTACAGTTGACAACGCTGTCATGATTGAAAATGCGAGAAGGTTTCCGCTCATGTATGCCAAAGTTTCGATATACTTCCTTCTTTATTGTTTATAATCAGATGATTTAATAAGTTGAAATAACTTCAACTCCAAAATATGCCTTACCTTTTCTCACCGTCTTGCTGAAAATGCCAATAACAATTCCTTCACCTGAACATGTTTTCTCATAAACGTTTTCACAAATGTAATACATCATCGTATTACGTATATTCTACATGTCCAAACCCGCATCTCATCATACATCATGCAAATTAGCTATTCATCACTTTCGAATTATAACTATGTTTTCAATTGATGACATAATGGTTTGTCTATTTTTCTGTAGGATTGATCCTCAAGGGCAGGCCAACAAGTGGGTAAAGAATACAGAGAAAGAGAACAAATTGAAAATTGTCAAGCTCTCCGACCACGACTTCATGAGAAAGATGGAGTTTTGTGTGGCAACTGGAACACCCATGCTTGTTGAGAACGTGGGGGAAGATGTGGATGCGAGTTTGCAGCCCATTTTGGATAAAAAGACGTTCAAACAGTCGGGCGTTGATATGATCAAGTTGGGAGATTTGATTGTTGAGTTCAATCCAAATTTCAGATTTTATATGACTACCAAACTAAGGAATCCTCACTATTTACCTGAAATATCTACAAAAGTTCTTCTTCTCAACTTCATGATCACACTGGAGGGGTTGGAAGATCAGTTGTTGGGAATCGTTGTGGCCAAAGAAAGACCAGAGTTGGAAGAAGAGCGACAGCAACTCGTCCAACAGAGCGCTGCAAACTCGAAGGCTTTGACGGAAGTTGAAGACAATATTCTCAACACGCTATCATCCTCCGAGGGAAATATTCTTGAGGATGCCAGAGCCATTCAGATTCTCGACTCATCAAAAAGAATCTCTGACGAGATTATCGAAAAGCAAAAGTATGCAGTGGAAACGGAAAAACTTATTTCAGCTTCCAGAGCTCTGTACAGGCCTATTGCACGCTACACAAGTGTTTTGTTCTTTGCCTTGACCGAGCTTCCAAATATTGATCCCGTAAGTTTCACAATTATTTTATAGAGCCGTCTTTACGTAAAATGCCATGATAAGCAAAAATTTATTGGTATTTGGTTTTCAAATGTTTCAAGATGTATCAGTACAGCTTGAATTGGTTTGTCAATCTCTTCATCGCCTCCATTGAAAACAGGTAAATTAAATTTTTTATATAACATTTTTTAAAGCTTATTTTACCCAATGAAATATTTCTAACTATCATTTTGTTTGATTGCCAACAGTCATCGCAGCAAAAATCTAGACAAACGTCTGAAAAGCTTGGGTGACCACTATACCCTGAGCTTATACAATAATGTTTGCCGATCTCTTTTCGAACGAGACAAGTTGCTCTTTTCCTTTGTACTGTGTATGTCCATCATGATTTCGCAGCAGAAGGTGATGTTGGACGAATACAAGTTTTTACTAACGGGAGGTGTTGGTCTCCAAAATGAGTTGGTAAATCCAGCTAAAGCATGGCTCGCGGATAAGTCTTGGGATGAGTTGTGCCGCATGATTGACACATCCCCAGTTTTCAGCAGCTTTTTGTCCGACTTTAAAAAGCAACTGAATCACTGGAGAAAGCTTTACGAGCATGAAGAGCCTCACTTACAGAATCTTCCAAAGCCATGGCAGAATGATTTAACAGATTTCCAGAAGATGATGGTGATTCGGTGCCTCAGACCAGACAAACTTGTGCCCATGATTGTTCAGTTTGTGAGTAAAAATCTGGGGGATCACTTCGTCACACCTCCACCCTTTGATTTGGCAAAGTCGTTTGTAGACTCGAGTCGTCTTACGCCACTAGTATTTGTGCTGTCTCCGGGAGCAGATCCAATGTTAGCTTTACTAAAGTTTGCGGATGATTGTGGCTACAATGGGGATAAATTTCAGTCCATTTCATTGGGTCAAGGGCAAGGACCAATTGCAAAGCAAATGATCATGAAAGCTGTAGAGGAAGGGACTTGGGTGTGCTTGCAAAATTGTCATTTAGCAGCATCTTGGATGCCTGCTTTGGAGAAGATTTTTGAAGACATGCCTAATATGGACATTCACCCCGCATTCCGTCTTTGGTTGACCAGCTACCCTTCTCCAAAGTTCCCAGTTACAATTTTGCAAAATTGTGTGAAAATGACGAATGAGCCTCCTACAGGTACTTAGTTATTCTCACAATGCCCCAATTTTTAGCAAGCGATTTGCATCTATAAAATTGCTAATTTTCTATTATTCAAGGTCTCCGGCAAAACATTTTGCAATCATACCTGTCAGATCCAGTAGTAGATCCAGACTATTACAACAGCTGCCCTACAAATCATGCTACATTTATAAAGCTACTTTATGGACTTTGCTTCTTCCACGCTGTGGTTCAAGAACGAAGAAAATTTGGTCCGTTGGGGTGGAATATTCCGTATGGATTCAATGATTCAGATTTGAGAATTTCTATTCTACAGCTTCAGGTTTGATAGCATAAAAGACGTGAGTAAAACTACTCTTGGAATAAATCTGACGTTTTAAAGTATTTTTACTTTGTTTGTAGATGTTTCTGAGTGAAGCTACTGGCGACGTTCCATTCGAAGCAATAACGTATCTAACGGGCGAGTGTAATTACGGTGGCCGAGTCACTGACGACTGGGATCGTCGTACATTGCAAACAATTTTAGAAGACTTCTGCAATCCAACAATGCTCCACCAAAGGAAATACAAGTTCTCTCCATCAGGCACCTACACAATTCCATCCAAAACGGACTACAGTGACGTAGTCGACTTCATCAAGAAACTGCCGTTGACCCAAAAGCCTGAAGTTTTTGGCATGCATGATAACGTTGATATAAGCCGAGAGCTGCTGGAAACCAGAGAACTCTGTGACGCCATTCTCCTCACACTCCAACGTTCTTCGGGTGGTGGTGAAGGGTTTGGTCAAA
>JAQGAP010003735.1:0-11810 GCA_034697805.1 Orchesella bifasciata | reverse complement strand
TCTACAAATTTTCAGCAAAGTCGGAGGTAAAATTTTTTGGCAAGGAAGGCGCCATCTTAAACTGGACCTGACTTTACTGTCCACCCAAAAAGGGGTGGAAAATGGACAAAGGGCGCACTCTGATTTTGGATCTTGAAACGACCATGAAATTTATAAATTATGGTTAATTATGCATTCCATTTGCCTAAATTACGGAAAAAAATTAAAGGTGAAAAGCTTTCAAATTTCATTACTTTTTGTCAGCCATGAAACGTTCATTATCATATCACAATTGACAAAGGTTTGTAAAACATGACATTGCAATTGAAAAGCCAAGAACTCTATAAGGATGACGTATGAAATTTTAAAACATTTTTGCCTAATGACACGGCTGTGACTTGTTGTTATGGTGTCATCATGATAAGGAAGAAAAAAATAACAAGAACGAGCCAGAATGTTGCAGTAGTTCAGTCACAAGTTGTTAATTGGATGTTGCACAGTGAGTGTGGTCTTGTTAACTCAACTTATGATCTGTTGCTCATAAGTCATAACAATTGTCAACACGGTTTAGGGATTAAAATTCCTGCCTTCGTGTGAAAACTTAAGTGCGGTTTACACATAAACTAACAGACTTGTGAGCATTCATTCATCAAAAAAATAAAATTGCTCCTCTACAACGTACTTACCCAACATCCTCATACTTTAATCCATAAAGATAGCAAGTGACTCAAAGCAACAGCACAATCAGCCACCACCAAACAATGCTTTTGTCTTTGTTGGATTGGAATAGCTAATTATCTCGTACATGCACTTTCTCACAAATGCAACGCATAAATGATAACAGGGCAGAGTCAAGAAAATCGTTGAGAATTGAGAACCAGTTTATTTTCATTGTTACTTTTTAATCTAAATAAGCAACCCATCATAATTATTATATGCAAGTTAAATTGGTTGAGTACTAGA
The DNA here is from genome assembly GCA_034697805.1 of Orchesella bifasciata. Lineage (NCBI taxonomy): Eukaryota > Metazoa > Arthropoda > Collembola > Entomobryomorpha > Orchesellidae > Orchesella > Orchesella bifasciata. The sequence continues at coordinate 10,868 of JAQGAP010003735.1, read as the reverse complement.
CCTTCACAATGTTTCTTTCTCGTTAAAATATTTCTCCCTGTTGTAGACATGGGAAAAGCATGTTTTCTCTCTCATTTTTTCTCAACTGCATATTTTTCCTCATTCCATTTCCGTTTTGTGACCGCTACTTAACTGCTACCCACCAACAAGATGATGATCAGTACCATAACATCACCACTTTATGCAAAAACTGGTATCTCCAATCAGCATCATCATCATCTCGTGCATACAGGAAAGCACAGTATCCATATCCTGCATAAATTTTTTGCTATCATTTATCCTCATCACATCATCAAGATTGTCCCTAGTCAGTCGCTTGTTTTTTGTCATATATGCATAAAATTGGATGAGGACTCACCTCACTAAATGATCCACTTGAATACACCTGCATCATCCAAGTAGAGCTATTCATTTAAGTAATTCAACACTACAAAAGTTTAACCATGACATGACATTGCAACAAACAGTATTCAAATACAAACCCAAACCAAACCACGACAGACTCACAGCCAACAACCGTGTGCAAGTACGCTTTCAATTCAAGGTAGAATTTTTTAAGAAAAGGATTTTACAACTCAAAGCCGTCGGCAGTCTTGACTCTGACGACGTTACCTTTGCGGTACTAGTATTGCATAGCATCAAAAGACTGAATGTTTGTTCCTTTGAGATAAAAGCAAATAATAATATTAACAGTACGAGTCATCGTCGTCCCCGTCGTCATTTGTTTGCAGCTCCGTTTTTACTCAATTTTTATTTCGCTCACAAGTGCCTGTTTTTCTCCACTAGATGTACAAGAGCCCTCTTTTTATTTCACTTTTTTATTCTTATTGTTGCACTTTTGTAGGCAGGAGTAAGAGTAAAATAAACTTACAACTGTCACTACACTACGAAACTACCAAGTACTTCTACAAACACAAACGCCACACACACACCGTTTCACAGAATGGTGGAATGTATAGCACACCGACTACCGACAAATCCTCATTTTTATTTTTATACTTCCTTTATCCCCTTCATCGTGAGCTTAGAGTGTGTGATGTGATGATGATAATATTCTTGTTTACGATTGAGAAAATGGAGTCATTAAATGTTGTGCGGAATACTGCTTGAAATTATTATGGCTGTACCCAAAATCATTAAATCCGTTCTGCCCTCCTAGGATGTTGTGCGAGAAAGTCTTTGAAAAATGTCGGCGACAATTAAATGACAAAAATTACCTTGAGAGTTGTGTTGTGTGGCGTTTTTTTCAGATTTGGTTTTGTTTTCAGATGCTAGAAAAAGGTAGAGGATTATGATGTGCGGACGTGCATAAATAATGAAAGCCAGCGAGCAGTAAAATGATTTATGGAAATGAATTGTGGTGATAAAACGCTGAAAATCACGTAACATATCATCTTTTTACGTCCTTACGGAGTTTGTGTATTCAAAAGCACTTTTGTACTCATGCCAGTCTCTTTTTTTTTGAAAATTCCAAGCATTCCTTGGTATGAAGTAGATGCTCACGAAATATCATTCAATTATTGCCAACTGACTGTTATCGGCTAACCAATTATGGTTATTGCAACACAACACACATTTCTTCGTCGTCTTTTTTGTTATGTTACCGTCTACTACCCATTCTTTGGGTTTAGAGCCGTTTTAGCTAGCTATTCTAAATGCTACTGACAATAGCAGTCGGTCAGCTAAAGATGCGTGTAAACAGTTGGTTAGGTAGGTGCAATACCGGTTACTCTCCCAGTCAGACGGTTTTTAAGCGTGCAAATAACTCTCGAGTTTTTTTTTTCAACGAGACCATTATTCTGTTGCATTAGGAATCCGCTTGAAGTTGTAAAGTATTCGAAAAGACTTGTTATTATAACACCTTCCCGCAATATCTGACGCCTTTAAAGAGCCATTGCTTGCACTACATACAATGATATCTTACTCTATCTGCCTGAGTCTGAGCATGTGCAAAAATTACTGGAAAGAATTCCCCACACCACATATATCAACCAATTATCACCATCATCATCATTGCCACAATACGTACGTAAAACTGTAATTCTCTGCCTCGCACAAAAAAAAACGGCATAGAGAAGGAAGGTAAAAAGGGGTTCTTTTCAGACACATACGACCACTACTACAACTCATGTTTACTTACGTGATTTCGTTACAAGTTCAAGTTGAGCTTGAGAAGGAGTTGACTTGACCTAAGCCTCCAAAACTAGCCAAAAAATTGACAGATTCATTAAGTGAGTTTGATTCACAGCGCTTTGGTTCTCCTCTCACAAAGTTGGAGACCGACATGTGATGGGATGTTGCAATAATGCAGTGCACTTTAGTGGAAAAATGTGCTATTGGAATGATAATGGGACTTTTGTTCGCGAGGCTCACATGACCACTTACTCCATACAAATAGGGCATTGTAAGGAACAAGAGAGAAGATGATGGCGAAAATGGCAAACGGTTCCTGCCATTAGTGTCTCATCACAAGTGAGAGAGACTACGACTACTACAGAGCATGAAGCCCAGCACCAGCCCATGTCATAAAAGAAATTAAATAAGCAGCCAAGTTGCCCAGAAAAAGAGTGGAGTATAATGCAATGAAGAAACCATTACAAATACTATTTGCGACAAACCAGGAGGAGAAAAAAATCATGTTGAATTATTGTTTGCACACTCCACGTTTGTGCAACTGATGGTGATGCCAACACACACACAGAGAAAGAAGCAGAAGATATAAAAAAATAGTAGAAAGGGCAGTCATGTTTTTGCTCGCAAAAGTACAGGCATACGATGTAGCTGTAGACGTCAGGGTTTTATGTTTGCCAAACATATTTATTGATATTCCGAACAGATATGTAATAACGATTGCGAACATTTGCGTTTTTAATGTGACTGGTTTGGTTTTGGTTTGCAATCTTACTCGTAGCTTGAGGGATTTCAATATACATTAAATTACGGTACGATGATGATATGATGATGATGATCTAATCAATAGCTTTGAGCTATCCCAACTAGAGAAAATATTATTGCTCACCACCCGGCATAATGTATTCCTAAAATTGGTAAACTGAGAATTTACATGTTTGCGTAAGCAAGCAATATCAAGTTTGTGATTATCAGTCAGTCAGTAGGTAGCTTGGTGGTTGGGATTTTGTTACATTTCTTCCCATGTGGATTAAAATGACGAAAGAAACATGATATGATGGGATTGAGTGAGTCAAACAAGCGCAACATTGTTAAGACAGAGATACAAACTCTTACTAATCCCTGTATATATTGTTTGTGTGTATAGCAGCCGATATTACAATAACACTCCGGCCTTTGACTCAATGGGATCATTTATCATAGTCACAATCACACACATTGACATTTACGCTATAGACAAAGTTCATGAAGCCAGTGGTCCTTTCTCTTCTGCTCACAATCGGCTAATAAGTAAGATTCATATTCATGTACAACATTCAGAAGGCTAATTTGACTTTATTAGTTGCCACGCCAGTCCCTAAGCATGTGATCCTGACGACGATGATGATGACTCAAAACGAGAATACAATATATATTGCTTTGGCAACAACAACGACAAGGTCAGTACAAGCAATTTTCTTGTTTGATTCAGACAATCGTTTATATTATCAATCCGTCATCAATCATATATATCATGTTGCTTGTATTTTCAGCCAATATGGCGCAAACAATCATTGGTCTCCTTCAACAGCGCTTGTTGTTCAAGCAACGCTGGGCTGAGAAGCAACGCCCTACATGTTTGATGGCGTGTGATTCTAGCAGTGTAAGAAGTCAATCGTCGTCATAAATAATGGAGGTCACTGGACTGGCTTGCCAAGAATGTACATGGGTAAATGTATCTATGTGGTCTCCGAACGGGTAGGGTCGCCAAAAAGAGGAAGAGTCAAACATAACCAGATCGGATTAGTTGCAAGTCCTGTTTCCAGTTTCCAAATAAACATAACTCTCCCTTCATGTGACAAAACATGCATTTCCATTACTTTTTGGCAACTTTTGTACGCCCGCTCGCTACACATAAGTAGTCGCGAATGGAAGGAGTCAGCTTCTAGTAAATTGTAGTTGTCTTCTTAAAAGCATCTTCCAATCCAATTCCAACAGCCGCAGCAATACACCAGAGATCAATATATTTTTTGTGGTCCAGCTACACCCAGAGAAAGAGGAGACCAGAAACAAGTTGTAAATGTTAAACTAGTTTTTCGAAATAGAATAAAATAGTGAATTCCCCACAAATTAGTTTAGAAAACAAACCAGCAGCCAAAGCTCAGGGCAAGTTTTCAAATTGGACGGAAGACAAATGGCCACACAATAACAATAGATTCCAAATAATATTGCCTGCAATTTGCAAGCCTGCACGGTGTTAGGTGGACATTAGAGAGTCAAATCAGAGCTCCAACTTTATCATTCTAAACTACCCTCATTTTATACCATTTATGCATTCCGCTACTTTCGGTTTTATGACCCATCATGTTTATTTCACCCTTTTACAACGCCAAACGCTTTACACTTGGGCGTACGAAAAGTCAACATCAATCCAGCAAGCGGTGAGTCTGTATAGGTACATTTAAATATGGTAGTGCGTGGTCACGCAATAAACCAAGTAAAAACGCATCCATTTTTTATATTCGCAGTCTACAAAACAGGCAACCTGTTTGTTCGTCCAGTTTTCGAATGATACACATTGATACACATTTTGTATGAAAGTAGCGTGTCCATTCCATCAACGCAGTTTTTGTCTGCTCACAAGCACTTTTGAAAATTGATAGCAAAACCCACTGGAACTGACGATGAGATGAGTGAGTTGAGGTGTGAGATGTGCCGTGTCAACGACGTATTTGATAAGAGCCTTTGCACTTCCGCCTATAATTAAATGGAGATAAAAATGTTTCCTAGCTTTCTCAATGGATGTAAAAACCAATATGAGCAGAATGGATCGCTTATCTCGGGAAAATAACGAAATTTGCCTGTTGTCGCATCCCAAAAAGTGGTAGAGAGTGAACGCCTTTTTTGACAGCGAATCTCTCTTCACATTCATAACGTTTGCTGAGTTTGAGAGAGAAAAAAACCTTTGCTTAACCTCAACAGCACAGCATCAGCCATCCAGCTAAAAAATCTATGTTTGAAAGGGAGAAAAGACAGCTTGAAAATAATTCAAGTTCACTGCCACGCTTCCTTCCTTGCTGTGCAAACTGAGAAGCATACGTGGTTGATTTTTTAATTTAATTATACAGCGTAAAGGATTTTCTTTATTTCTGGTCTGGAGCAAGGCTAAACTGGATACAATATGGTTGCTTTAGAGCAAAAGCGCTTATGATAGCATATAAGTATGTATCTACCACACGTCAGTCAGTATTCCTGGAAATACTTGAAAGCCAGAAGGTAGGATAAGCCTGATAAAAGTGCGTGTATCAGAATAATATATTACGTTAAAACCTTTTTGGTGTGATGTGAGTGAGGAAAAAAAATAGGAAGCCAAGAAAGCCTCAAATGAGTTGTGTGTGTGCAACCAAAAACCCAAAACTGAAAGGAACACCTCTCTCTTCTCACTTTTCTAATTCTCTACGTCATCTTCTCCATTTCGCTCTTCTGTCTGCGCTCCCTGATAATTGGGAGTGAGATTTTTAAGCATTTCTTTTGAATGTGAATGAATATCCAAACAACATAAAAACCTGCAATGTACTGCAATGAAAGGTGAGAAGGGCATGATGTATGGATGAGCTGGAATGAAGCTTTGAAGAGGAAAATGGATGAGCTAACTAACTGGATTTTTGTTTGCATTTAACAACAACATTTTTATGTTACATCTTATATCTAATTGCAGTGAAATGCAAGCCCAACAGAAAATTTTCGATTCCCACAAAAAATGCTACGCATCTGTTTTGTTGGAACAGTGATGTGATCTCGTCCTTCAATGTGAGGTATGCTCCAACCAGCAAAATATAAACAACTGCTCATATTTCCATTTTAAGACGAAATAATATCTTTCACCAGCACAAAAAGAGTAACTAACAGTTTCAGCATCTCGAGTAGCCTGATACAGTGAAAAAGTTGTAAACGCAGAGTTTTAGTTTGTAGAGATACACGTCTATGAGTAATGATGTACAATTGAAACAAACAAGGCAGAATGATCTCTGCTAACTTCACTTTACTTTTCGAAAATCATGAGCGTGAGCGTGTGCAAGAAATAAGTGAGCAGAAAATAAATGCAAAGTAAAGTCAAAAGTGTTGGCATGGACCGCCAACCCAATCCAATGGCAATACTTGTGTTAAGTCAAAAGTTACTCTGATCTGGTTCTCGTTGTAACATAACAACATAACATGTGAACTTAACATTGAAACGAAAATTGAGTAAACCCGTTGGGCTTATTATATTTCATCGGCCTTCATTTCTTGACTTTTCATCATCAAATTTCATCTTCCTTATCAACTCAACTCGCTCCAAGTCTTGAAAACCAAGAAAAAAAATTGTGCAGCGGACCTTGACGGGAAAAGAGTTAAGTTAAAGGTTTGTTTTCTTCATCGTATCAGTATCATTTGATCACCATCATGTCCGTTCCCATCTACTGCTGCAGAAAGCTATGATAATGATGGCGATGTAAAGTAATGTATCTGCTAATCTCATAAAACATGAGCTTGGCAACCTTCAGGCACAGGAAGGAAAATTGCAAGGTTTCGAAAATATATGTACATATACTTATTTTACTCCGAAAACGAAACGAAGGTTTTTTTCTTCATGTGTAACAGCTTTATTACTATTTTCTAATGTGAAAATTTACTACCCATTTGTCTGGATTTGAGAAAGATGGAATCATGCCACTATTATAATCATTATCATCATCTCCTTTGAAACATGTCGAAACCAGAAAAGATTCAGTTGTTTCCTCTCCTTTGTTTGGTCACTGTTTCACGCAACTCCAACACAATTTCGGGAGTAGAACATGGAAATCCTTTAAAAACGTTTATTTTCCCTTAAAAAAAACTGTGGTCTCAGGCTTCCTCTACGGTTCATGAAAAGTATATGCCTAAAAGCTACCGAATTTTAAATACTGCAACTTTTAAAAAAAATAAGAAAAAGAATATGAATGAATGCGTGTTTTGGTTGGGTTTTGATGGACAGACAGAGACAGCATATTATTTTTGTAAGTGAGTTAAGTATATTACTCTCCTAAGCTCTGCTTCTCCTACCTGATTTTATTTTGACATGGATCACATCAAGGGAAACGAAAACTTTTAGATTTGTAGCAGTGTTGTGGTGTGTTGTTGGAAAACCGCTTGTTTGGCAATGAAAACGCATTTTTCAAACCTAAAAAACATGAGCTGCTCAGCCAAGGAGAAGAGTTCAAGTAAAAAGTGTGTAGTTTTGACAGCTATTCACAACAAATTATGTCTGCATTATTAAAGCCTATCATTTTCATGACAGGTGAGTGTTTCCCCGTCTAAATTTCTTGGGAAAAAGTTGATTCTTAACCTCCTGAATGAATTTGTTGGTTTCCCTGCTCAAACCTTAAATATAGACCAGGTAGTTAGTTACCCCATTTCCGGAGAATCGCTTGCACTTGTACCTCTCATTATTTGGATTTGTTGCTGAAGATCGAATCTGAAGATTTGAGCGGATCCGCATCGGTACATTTGCTTTCTTACTTTGGAAGGTTGGGAACAGAGTCTGATTAGTTTTGTGTAATCTACAACTCATGCATCATGCAGACATGTTGTGTGCTGAAGTTGTGTATCCAACTCATTTAGCTATTGTTGTCGTTTTGCATCAACGTAAAATTTGTCATGCTTTATTGTCAAGAGAAAACGTTACAAAAAGCTTGTGTAATTGAGGTACATGTGTGTGTGCGTAGGTAAAATATGGAAGTTGGGCACGGACATGTGCTCCTTTTCTGTCGCACATCAGCACCACCATTCCAATCATTATGCTACACAAAGGATGCCCATGTCATTTACACACACTTGTTCATAAATGCATGTGAGAGGGGGAGAGAGATGAAAACTTAATTTTTTAGCACCTTTCTTTACCTTCCTACTCCCCGCACATATGTAGCCATTGTCACTGATTAACTCAGCAGTTTACACATTTTACATGCACGACAATTTTCTATTTTTCAAACACAATTTGACTGGCTTCTCTATACTACATCCTTTTTTGCTTACTTGATTAAATTCGAATGGATGCATGATGTGTGCAAAGCAGCAGCAGCAGTTTGCATGTGGACATTTATATACAAGCGGAGCTATGAGCTATTCATAACAATCAACAACTATGTAAAGCCTTGCTGTTCCCCGTACACTTTTGTTAACTTGCTTCATTATATTCCCTTATATGGGCGAATATATATGGTGGTTTGGTTTGGTTGGACAACAAAAGCGACACGTTTTTTTCTTAATGATTGAGCAGCACCCGACACCGCTGTTGCTGTAGTCGCATCCACCACTACTCCGTCGATAATCAAAAGGTTGCAATATTATTAATTTATCATTATAATTCAGACGAAAATGATAATGATAATGTTGCGGCCCAACATGCTCACATAAAGAACATTCATGCATGCGAATTTCGAAGCATTCAATACATTACAAAAGGACTCGTAAAACATAAATATCATGATGATCATCATACGCCAATTTCTGCAAATGGAAAGCCATTTGTGGGAAAATTAGCTACGACAACGACTCATGAAAATGTGAAGAGTAAGCAGGAGCAACTAAATTACATGGATGACGATAGAAAATCCACAAGATTATACATCATTCTGGTTACTGCCGGATTTCAATGAAAATCAATAAAGAATTCCCGACAAAATTACATGATTACCCCATCACATCCCCTAGCTCCATACTTGGATTTGGAGAAACAAAAAACATTTCTTTTTGCTAGCAACTTCCTTTCATATTGAATTATGAGGAAGGATGACGAAAAAGAAAGATAAATTCTTTCGCGTCAGCCATAAGACTTGAAACCATTTTACAAAAAATGGCAATGGCATAGCGGTTTGGGGAGGTGAACGTGAAACTGACAATACTAAAGTGGTCAACGGATTGCCTATCAGCTCTTGGTTCATTGTTGATTGTATTCTCAAATCCGACTTTATTTCTTTAAAACCATGTTAAGCATCCTCACGAAGAAGAAGAGGATGCGATAATCCTCCATTCCATCCTCCAACCCAACAAGAAAACATGCCACCTTTATCGAAACAGTCCAAAAAATCAAAAGAATTTACACTCAAATGTCATTTGGTGGTACACAGAAAGCCCATATACTTCCTAGTAAATATCAGTTGGGAGCCTGATACACACACAAAAAATCCCATGAAATGAGCAAGAGGAAGAAATGAAACGTGTCACACTTTAAGTAGGGATGGAATGTGAGCAAAAAACTGAAGATATCTCACTTTGTTTATGCATTTCTTGCGTATTGTTGCGTTGCACAACAAAATAAGTCAAAGTCAAATGCTATCACAATAAAAGATACTTTTTCTTTTGTAAACTAGCAGTATTTATCCAATAATGGAGTTACAAGTTGCAGTTTGTGCTGAACAAGAGTTGAAAAATGTAATAAAACAAATAATTCTCAAGGTACATCTTACAAAAGGGACTTGAATGAATGAGAACAGCCTTTCTCCGAATCTGCCATTATAGATATCGTATCATATCACATTGATAAAAACACGAGGGTGTGTGTTCCACTTGAAAATGTTCGAATCAGCAATAACAACATAGGAAAGTATGTAAAATGATTGCATGATGCAGTTCATTCTAAACCCCAAGTTTGTTTCATGAGTCCACATACAAAACACAGCTGGGTTCTGAGTTCTGACCATTTTTTAAAATGTCAAAGTACATAATATGTATTAAGCATAAACTTGCCTGGTGTCCGTCCATATTTTGAATATCGTAGTACAAAAAACTTCATCATAATCTTTTTCCTTAAACAAAAAATTTGTTCACCGATCATTCATCTCCGCTTTATTATTTCCTTCCTTCCTTTGCGGAAGAAGAAGATGATGATAACCTGCGTGCTAAGTAACCCTCTTACAATGTCCTCATCGCTTTTCAACTTGAATAATAACGAGAGACGATTTGCATAATGAGCCTGTAAATAGCGCCGTCTTCCTTTTCGGCTCGGGGTCCATTCTCTTCCAATTTCGTTCTGGATGAAACAATGCACACAATGAAAAGCTAGTAATGATGATCATGATCACCACATCATGTTGATGGGCCAAACCAGGTGGATGAAACAAAAAAGAGGCTTTTCAATATTAACAACACTTTATGCATCTTCAAAAGAGATTTGCTGGCTAGCCTGTACAGCATGTGTTTTGGTGAATGCAAATAAACAACTTTTATGATACTTTAAAACGCTTATTTTCCTCAATCGGAGAAAAAGCGTTATATGATCGTCGCTGATGCATTGAACCAAAGCCGGAATGAATTGTTTCTGAAGCACACTGTGAGCATTTTAGAAAAATGGAAGTGAAGTAAATGCTGTAAGGAATTTTAGACTTGGTCCTGAAAGTCGTAAACACCTTACAGGAAAAACTAGCTTGCATACTGAGAAATGTGGCTTTAAGCTAGCTGGTAATATTAAATGAGCTGATATACTTGCTAGTAATGAATGAGAGTAAATACCATACGTAATAGATTCCAGAAATAATTACATAATCAACTACAGAAATATATAGTGTATTACTATTTACGAATTCCCATTTATTCTAAAGGAAATCGGATATACTCAATTACACATTGATTGATTGATATTATTGATTTTACCTAGTTCGAACTAGTATTACCTTATATTGGGGTTATGTGGGAAAGGGGAATTATTCTTAATTGCTATGCTTAATTACTATCCTTAATTA
>JAQGAP010003734.1:0-11811 GCA_034697805.1 Orchesella bifasciata | reverse complement strand
CAGGAATCTTAAAATTGACTTGAAATTTGAGTAGAAACACTGCATCATTTTTAAGTGAGACAATAATTTTTTCAGGAAGCAGCTCAACTACATACCAATCCATCATTTACCTACCTTTGTAACAAATAATGGTAATTGTCTTTCAGATTTTAAAATGATCAAATTGAATAATATGTTTTTTAATTTAACAGTCAATTTCATTTTGTCGGTCTGGTTTCCACGTTCTATTGGGGTTGAGTTGAAATGAAACAAGACGACTTTCTATCAATTTGTCCAAAATTGCTACAACGAAATTAAAAATTGTAGCAAAACCACAGAGTCAATTATCTGTACATGTGTTTTGAGGCTTACAAAACCGAAAAGAAAAGGTCAAACAAGGCCACTCAAGCAGGTAAATGGGTTTCTTATCAATCTCGAAAAATGATTTTTCAAAACAAAGCAACAAATGAAAAGTCTATAGTTGTTACATGACTCACTTTTGAGGTCAGTGTTTTAATTCTATCAATTCTGGATTAAATATTCAAAAAGAAGATTGGGCAATCAATTTGATAAACTAGAACACGTTTTATTAATTAAGGAAACCCACTAAAAAGTAGACAGTAATAAAGTTTAATGGTAAAAACATCATAATTCGAATTAGCATGGTTAAAATTTCCGGATGTTGAAATGTCTCATATTTTCTTGAGCATTTTATTCCATTTTGAAACATGAGCCATCAACCAGCACTGTGAACTAACTGTATTCTAAATCGCAATTGGGCAACTGGCTGAAGCACGAAGTGCAATGAATTCAGCTTGATAAGCCGTTATCTCGAATCATGGACCGTTATTTCAAGATTGTATAAAATGTATTATTTGTTATATAGTGTGCAATTAGTATTGGAACATTTAAGTTTACTGTAATGTAATTGTTTAACTAGTACATTGCTCACATGGTTTTATTTGGTAGCTTGGTTGACACAAAAAAGTCGTGTTTGCTTGAAAAGCTCAACATTTTAAATACGTGATTGGAGTACACCTCGCCCAACTAGGTTTTCAACACTTCACATAACTCGCAAACTTGTATTAAATCCAAAGGAGTCCTCACATTTAACATGCACTTTCGTCTCCACCTGTTCTTCATCCCTAAACTTTGAGCGAGAAACTAATGTTTATTGCAGAATTTTCTACTCCGCCTTGTTGTTGATACAATGATAATGATTGCCTTTTCAGCACTGTTTCATTACAGTCGTAAAAAATACTCGTTTTGAAAAACCTGACGACTACTTTCTCCTGCTTTCACTGCTCTTTTTACTTTCATACTTCATGTATTATACTCGTATTCCTGAACACTTAAGTTACATACATACATACATTTCACACGATTTGTGCATGTGAAAAACTGCTGTTTATTGAAACTCATGCCCTTACTTAAGCACAACAAAAGCTGTAACAGTTTGCTCAGAAATGAAAAGTAAAAACTGACCAAACGTTGTTGGCGTATGATGAGTATAAAACATGCCAATGGAAACCCTTAAATCTATAAGCGACCTCGCTAATTTTTTATACTCCTTTCTTGGCTTGGACGCAATGTGATGTTTAATAATCTGTGAAAGGGTCGTAATCGTTGCGGCCGCAGCCATTTCCATATACAACGTTGTGGACACGAAAAGAGTGCATCCACCAATGAACCCCATGATCGGAAAAAACATGAGAGAAACTTGAGGTTGATGTAGAAGTTTCAAATGACCCCGGAAATACACAAATTGGCTGAGCAGCAATGCAAATCCACATCCATACAAGGTTGGGAACAAAGTGCTCCAAACCTGGTTGGAAATCGTGGTTAAAAGGTGGACCATGTGGTATAACAACCCAATACTTCTGTCTTTAGCGTTGGAATAACTGAGAAGAAAGTTCTTTAGGGCAACGTCTTTAAGAGTCGATGTAAGAGAGGAAAGTAGAAAAGTGCAGCTTATAAAAGACATTCCTGCCATAATAAAAAGATTGTGGAAGAGATATGCAGTGGCATACATTTCGTGACAAATAACAAACGCTTTCACTCCCACAAATGAAAACCACTTCCCAAAAAGTAGTCGCCAGTGATAATACCTGTAGCTTTGCGGATTTTCTAAAAAGAGCAAACCAGGGAAAGTGAAAGGGTGGATTGTGAAAAATATAAAGTTGTATTTCAACAAATGTTCCATTCTCGATTTCCAGGATCCATTTAAATCATGTAAAATCCTTTTGAATTTCGCTGAAACAAAAGAACAATACTGTTTTATGCAATTATAAAATTAAATGATTCTTTCCACTTACAATTTGTATGAAATTGAAGAAACAGAAATGTATTGATCTGACGAACGGTGTGATCTTGTAAGAGATTGAATGTCAACGCAATAATTGTGCCAATTATCCTGGAAAAGACGTGAACATTAAAGTCCACGAATTCTTTTACCCCCGCTGACTCCAATTTAACATGCTTTTTGGACTTAAAAAAGAGTATGAACACTTCTATTACGAGCCAGCATACAAATAACCGGTGGAAACGCTTACGATTGCAAGATCCGGTCGAAATAAACCGTTCCTGCTGTGCGTTATAAAAGATTGGCAGGGTTCTGAGGGAGTAGCCAACTTTGCACATTCTAACACCCCAAAACCACCAGCCTGAGGATGCCTTTGATGTGACTAGTATCCTGAGGTTTCCTAATATTGACATGATGCAGAAGCATATTCTTCCTTTCATTTTTAAAGTGGGGCATCAAGCGAAACATAGGTTTTGGTCAACAAGCTGATAAACATCTACCTCCTTTGTGAATAATGATGCAGACCGACTTTCAGATTTTAATTGAACAAATTAACTAAAACCCATTTAAATTTATTATTCAATTTTGTTTGGTCGGTTTGGTTTTTATATTGCATGTAGGTTGTGTTGTAACGAAACAATACAAGTTCATCTGAATTTGTTTGGAAACCTTTTAGAAGTTACGGAATTCAAGGTTTTAGATAAGTTTAATTATTTTGACTAGTTTTTTTGAGGATTACAAAACAAAGGATAAGGTCACTCAAACAAGTAAATGATCATGGGCTTGGCTTTGGTTTAATCAATCTCGTAAAATACAGTTTACACAACAAAGCAACTAAATTAAAATTTGCTGGTTACATGACTCAAAGTTTGAAATTGGCGATTGAAATCATTTTCAATTCCATAAACCGTTCTTGATTTGGTTTGAGAAAGACAATTTGGACAGTCAAATTAACAAGCTAGAATTCATTTTATTTATTAAGAACCCCCCTTTAACATGTAAAGGTTAAAGGTGAAAAACAAACCAAGTGTTTAGAATTAAAAATGTACCATTGTGCAATTTAAGGTTGATGAAATACTTTATATTTTCTTGAGAATTTTATTCCATTTTGCGATACAATCCATTGGACACCTAACTGAAGGACCAAATGCATTGAAGTCAACTGGATAAACCGTTTTCTGGAAGCGGCAAAAGTAATTATTTAACACACAATAACCTCATGTACACAACATTTAAGCTATTATCAACTTAATCCATACGGTCAGAAATATTGCAATTTTATTGTAATGGGATCTCCCCAAACAAAGTCTCAGTTTCCCCTGCGTTCACGACTTTTCTTCTCTAGAAGAAAGTATCAATGCAGAAAATAACTTATTCAATTTGTACTGATAAATCCCTCATCTTCCTGCTACTTGTATTGCTTTTACCACAACTTAAAATGGAATTGTTTCACTTTGAGCAAATACACCTCTACTAACTACACAACGCAAAACTGTTCGTCGAAAAAAGTTCAATACAGCGTACAAAACTTCTCTTCTATATATACATACCACACATCTATTAAACTACGAGCTTCCAAATCAAGGTAGTTTTTTCAAGGTTCGATTTTTCTATAAATCGATATTGATGTTAACTTCAAACTTCGTTGAGTAGCATTTCCTTTAAAAATATTGTAAACGTAGACTATATAGCTCAATTGATTTAGTTTAATATCAAACTAGAATGCATTGTCTCCTATTCCCTTAATACAAAACGTTTTTAGTCAACCTGTTGGTTTGTATCACATTAGAAATACATATATGCTTCCATGTAGCTAGTTTTGACTTACCCCTCAACATGAACATGACCCAAATTTTTGACACGTGTGTGAGTTTGAATCTTCAAATAAGTTTTTGATTGGGCATAAATAAACGATGAGAATAATTTGGATAACTAATTGGACAAACAGAAAGTCACATTTATTTTTTATTTTCATGAAGCGGTTAACTTGCAGGCAGCGACAACTAGAACTGGGTGTGTTGTTGGAATTGAAGAACCGTGCTTATTATGCCACTTTTCCTATCACAATCGGGCACTTGACTATTGGACAAGACCACCATTTTCTGAGACCATCAGGATAAGCCATGATCTACAACACGAATATTTGTTAAATATCACAACATGCATACAATTTAAATGGCAGATTTAAAAAAACCAGTAACAATACTGAATATTATTATTACATACTCTCAGAGAATATTGAACATCAATCATGCTGCATTGTAATTTAGTCGGAGGTAGCAGATGAGGAACATCGATCTCGTCAAACCAAGTATCACTATCCCCTCCCTTCACCTCTTTTCCTCTCTTCATCTTATTGTAGTAAGTATGAGTACTTTCTTCCATGTGTTTTGCTGTGAATTTTACATCCTAAAAGCATAACGTCATAAATGACGTGATGAAAACACATCAAGACATACAAAGTAAATTAAAATTCAACATTACCTGTTGAATTTCTGCAGACAAATCACTAAACCTCTTCCTACTCGCGTTATTTATAACAACCTCAAATGAAATTTTTTCCCCAGGAGCAAATACGCCTTTATTGACTCTCAAGCTCATGAAGAACGATCCACTTATGCAGCAAAAGCAACCAAATGTGTGCAATTCTTCACAATCAATTGGTAGAGAAGCCTCTGGAACTAGGCTGAGGTCAAGTGGGAAAGTCACCTGAACTACTTTCGCTACTTTCTCATCCCTTTTCCACTTGGGGCGATGTAGGACCGCTTCCAAAACATATTCAACTTTCCCATGAGCCCCCGTGAAACTGTGGGCTAGGCCGTCTTCGGGTAGACGGAAGTAGAAGGGGTATACAGCGTCATTTTCGGGTTGGTTAACAACACTACTACAATCTCCAGCCAAATCTTTCTCAAACTTGAAGTAAACCTCCGAGTCAGTTATGTACTGTCGATTGTTGGCGTTGGAGAGGTTGATGCTGACGTGGCCTTTAAAAGTTAACATCAGTTCTGAAAGAGATGAAAAACAGTTAGCATTTCACAGTCTTCATGAAAAGGAAGAAATAATTTTTATACCTTTTGTGTTTGAGTCGTTCGCTTCATTTGCTTGTGTTTTCAGTATTACTTTTCCATCAACCGTTTGACCAGGCTGGTACATTCGAGCTGGGTTATCCAAAATGATCTCAATCAATGACATTATTATGTTTGAATTATTAGGAAACTTAATACTTTTTGTCCTGTACGGGAATTGTGAGACAACAATCAATTACGTAGTTTGGAATACGACTTGTGGTAAACTCCTCTCTTGACAAAATACTGGTGCAAACTGTTCGTTGAATAAAGCATACTCTCCTCTATAAACCATCAAAAATTCTATTACGAGCATTTAAATCAAGGTAGTTTTTCAACTTCAGTTTTTCTGTCAATCGATATCGATATTAGCTTAAAAATTCCTTGTCAAAACCAAACTGGGTAGACGAAGCAACGCTTGCCTTGTGAGTTTTATCCAAAACTGTTTATACATCGACGTTACAGCATGCAACAGGTCGGAGTTGAGTTGAGTGCTTGGTATTAAAAACGTTGCTGTCGTGATTTTATGCAAAATATAGGAAGATAATAAAAAATTTATGACTTTAAGTAGACTAAGGTAGTGAACAAAAGAAAAACTCGAGTTGGTATGGTTAGTACATAACATTTAGTCAACACTTTATCATCAATACATAATCAATATCATCATAATATTAAATGAGTTTAGTACAATCACAATCTCATCACCAAATCATTCTCTACCCTGAAGTTATTCCTTCCCCTGCCTTTCTTTTCAGGAATTCCACGGTGGCATCGTCAATATGACCCTTTTTGTTATATTCCACTGCGATCGAAAGCGGGGTAAGTCTTCTTTCATTCTCGGCGTTCACATCAGCCCCTTTTATTATGAGCAGTGTGGAGAATTCACGGTAAAATTTACACGGTTTTCTCAACGCAATATGAAGAGGTGTATCATTTTTGTCATCCTTCGCATTAACATCTAAAGAGTCAGTCTCCATCAGTAATCCAAAAGCAACCAGATGGTCATACAAAACTGCTTCATGAAGCACGGTTCCATTGCTCGTGTTTCTGATATGAATATCAGCTCCTGCGCTCAGCAAGGCTTGTATCGTCCGTCCACTTCTCTTCATGTTTATGGCAACCATTAATGGGACATTGCCATCATCTTCAACCTCATTAACTGAAGCTCCATGGTGTAAAAGGGCTCGTACAATTTCGATAGTGTTTAGTCTACAAAACCGCACTGCAAAGTGAAGCGGTGTTCTCTTCTTCGTATCCTTTGCATTTACATCAAATTCACGAAATCCAGTTAAGTATCTAACTGCTGTCAAATTACCTTCTTTTACAGCCACGTGAAGCACAGTTCCGCCATCATTATCTCGCTGATTAATATCTGCACCACAAATTCGTACGAGAGAATCTAGAACACGTGCGCTTCTGTTTGATTTTACAGCCACCATCAATACATTACTGCCATTTTGGTCAACAGCGTTAACGCTGAATTCTAATTTTGCAAAAATTTCAAAAGTGGAGTCGAGTACTTCCAGAAATTCTACAGCGGCATGAAGTGGAGTCTTTCTTGCTTCACCTCCAAGAGAGTTAAATATGCTTTTACTTTCACTTTTTCCATGTAATATTTTAACTAGTGCATCATATTCTTCTGAACTCATGTATTCTGGACAACGGTGCAAAATATTGTGATGAGAGCTATCTGTAGCATTCACATCCACGCCAAGACTAATTAAGTGTCGGATTAAATCCAGGTGAATTTTTGGAACTAGTAAAGCTGTGCCGTTGTCTTCATCCTTTTCATGAATCAAAGTTGGACAGATTTGTAGAAGAAGCTGAATGATGAGTTTTCTCTGGGTCAATTGATCTGAGGTATCCTGTTGTGTGTCGAAAACGCAGAAGTGAAGTAAATTGCTCATTTTTGGTTCTTTGAGTTGTTCACTGATATTTGGGAAATTGAGTAAATACTCCATGACGGTGTAGTTACCCCTCAACGCTGCAACGGGGAGAAAGGAAATTGTAGTTAGTGTTGAGTAATTAAGGTAATGTTCCACAACTAACTTGAGAAGGTACAGATCGTCATCATCACCAACACAA
This sequence comes from Orchesella bifasciata, assembly GCA_034697805.1. NCBI lineage: Eukaryota > Metazoa > Arthropoda > Collembola > Entomobryomorpha > Orchesellidae > Orchesella > Orchesella bifasciata. The sequence goes on along the minus strand of JAQGAP010003734.1, from coordinate 4,380 downwards.
AGCACAGTTAGTTGAACAAGTTTATCCGACTGAAGTGCAACAATAGGGTCGACTAAACCATCGGATTCCAGCTCAATCACGATTTTTAGAAGGTTGGAAGCATTGGCATTGATACATGCATGGGTCCATTTATTGGCGAACTCGGGATCAGATTTCAATTTGAGTAGTAGATTCTCACGTATCACAACCCAGTGTTGAGCAGCAAGGGACTCTAGATTTTTGAAATTATTTTCGTCCCTAAATCTAAATGTTTCAATTCCGAACATTGAATCAAATGAGCGGAAAACAATATCATTTTTACAATAAAGTAGCGTATTAAAACCAAATTGTTGTGAATGGCACCAGGGAATGGTAAGGAATACTTGACTGTCTTCAATGATGTGTTGCTGATGAAAATTTTGAAGCAGAATTGCTGATTCCAAAGTTTCTAATATGCGAGCTTGGGGTACTATGGACTTTCTTATTTTTTGTGCAAGATCATTCACATTTATTGAACACTTAATATTCGATTCAGGCACGTGCTTTCCTTCAATTTGAATAGAAAAGTTTGCGAATAAATCATTGCTGCTTTCACAAACACATGCTGGAAATTTATCACAAATTATTTGCTCTTTTTCAAAAAATTGTCTTATGTTCACATCAAATCCCAATGAGTGTAAAAGTTTTAATCTACGCTGTTCTGTGAATTGAATTAAATGTACATTATTGGTGGTTTTTCTACAGCTTTCTTCAAACCGTTGAGTATCCGATTCTTCCCGAAGAACATAATCAAGATTATCTAAATTTTCTTCACTAAAGGAACCAATTTTCTGTCCAAATTTAGCCAACAGTTCCAGTTCATCCCTGCTAATCCCCTGGAATACCAATTTGTCAGGGAGAAAGTAGTTAAAAATTGCAGGGTTCAAGTAAATGTCGCTTTCACTCGAGTTGATACTATGTCCCACTCGAATTGAACCCAATTTGCAAATGTTCCCAGCTCTGAAATTGAAAAACATTTTTGTTCCAAACGTCCTGATCATGACTTCAGGGCTCGCAAACAATTCGGTGAAACATAGCTTTCTCCTATTGAAAATACACCACAAATTTGGGAACATTTTCCTGGAAATATCCTCCCAACCAATGTAATCATTGGTTGGTATTGGAGCCTCGCATTTTTCAAATTCTACAACGTCCCTGCACACACAAATGAGCTTGGCTTGCTGCTGTTCCGCCCTTGTCTCCAGTTGGCTTAAAAAATCCTTGAAGAGAGGTAAAAGTCGCCATTTGAAAACATAAAGTTTGAGTGATGAATATGGAGACAGGGCTAAGAATGTATGCTCCGCGTAAACATTAAGTCCTTTATCAAAAGTACTGCACCGATTATCTTTAATTCGGGCAATGGCCAGCTCGGCATTCTTGGTTTTGAGTATCATCACACGAGACGGCCCATTCATAAATTCCAACACACCCTTTGGTGCCGTCACAAATGTTGTGTATAACTCTGCTTTCTTTAACGCAGAACGGAGCAATTTGAACGCCTCCATTTGGTTGCAGAGCAATAAAACTAAGCAAACACGTTCAAATGAGCCTGGAAGTTTTTCTTGTGCTATTTGATAAAAACGTTGGCTTTTGAGTGAATCCGAAGTTTGTTGTATTTCAAACTGAAAAGACGAATAAATTTTCACTATTTAAAATTTAATTTGAATACGATAAATCAAATCCTAAATGAAAACTTACTTGGTCTTCCTCGTTCAGAAGATTCAGAGCTTTTGATTGACTGATCAGCTCTGAAGTAACCAGCGTCTCTGCAAAAACCGACGCGTTATTTCCCAAGTGATCCCGCATGGAACTGAAATTCCACGGGTTCCATACATATACCGAATCTGTACTCAACGTACTTTGTTTCTTTACCAGGTATTGGAGTACTTTCACCATTTCTGGGTTTTCAGCCTCAATATATGTGTTACTGAGAAGTTCTCTCAATGCAACTGAAGCTAATTCAGCATCAATTATCAATCCCTTTTCCTCCATCAATTGAATATTAGACAAAGTAATTGCAACCCCATTTTTCCATGTTTCAAACGCTTCTGGGAATAGGGTTGTGTTATAAACTGTTTTTGCATTCACATCAGCTCCCTTGTTGATCAATAGGTGCTGCATTGCTTCAATTGGTTCAGATCTCTTTCTCCCGGGAACCTTGCCATCTACTGCAGTACAGTATAGAGGAGTTTGGAGATATTTATCTTTGAGATTGATATCAACTCTATGATTTTCTAAAAAGTACTTGAGAGCATGGAAGTTTCCATTTTTAGCGCAAATATGAAGAACTCCCTCCACATCCGCGTTAACGTGCTCCCAGTCAGCTCCTTTACCAACCAACAGACGAATTAGACGCTCAGATCTTCCTCCCTGAATGGCGTAGAACAGTACAGAATCTTTATCTTTATTCATGGCATTATTAATATCGACCCCCTTTGATAGAAAGATTGACAACGTTTCTTCAAGCAGCTCTACATTTTTCACAGCGTAGAAAACCGGGGTCATTTGGTCCTTATCAATTAAGTTAAAGTGTTTGAATCCTCGTTCGTTCAAGAGGGAAACCACCCGGTGATAGGATTCAGGAGTCACTGGAATACCACGTGTGACCAAGAGTAGAACACTGTTACCTTCCCCCTCACAAACATTTACATCCGCCCCTTGGTTGATGAGGTGAACAACCAATTCCACATTGACTCTCCGTTGTAGAATTGGAGTGAGTTTCCTTTTTGGTAAGGACTCATCTAACCACTGTCCACTTTTTGAGTGGAGGAGCTCAATAATTTCCTTTTTACAATGAATAGTAGCACTTTCGTCTTCCACACTGTCAAACACACAGTAGTGAAGTAAATGTTGGAGATTGAACAACTCATTTTTGAACTGATTTACAAGATACTCCACCAAATTGTAGTGACCCCGTTGCACCGCCACATGCAGCGGAGTGATATAAAATGATGTTCCCCACGATCTCCCAAATTCCATTGTCTTTATGTCCTTCTCTGAGCAAAACATCTTCATCAACTCGACTCCAGAGTATTTTGCAGTGATGACGAGTAGCTCCTTCATCTTGACATCCGGATGTAAGGAAGGTTCATATAATTTTCCTTTTTTAAACCGTTGGCAAGCAGAAAATGGAAGGAATTGATAGTCATGGAAAGCTGATGCTGTGAATATGTTGAAAGCCAATTCGAAATTTGAGTTAAGCACCCAAGACATCTCACTAGCGACTTGGGGTAATGCCAGATTTTGGGTTTGGCACTGCTTTTTGGTAAACCCGTTGATAAAATAAGAAATGACTGGAAGCTTGAATTTGCAAGATTCCACTTTTATTTGCCAATCTCCAAAAGGGTGACCAAAACGTAATTCATTTGATGTAGTACACATCATTTCTGTGAGTATAAATTCTGCCGTGGTAGGACAATTTTTCCAAACGTCTTCCTCAACTGCAAACCATGCTACGAGGTATTCAGCAAACGTACGATGGACAAATCGGATATTGTCAATATCATTTGCACAAGTTTGTTGCGGGGTATTTGGAGTCGCTTCAAGAATACCTAGTCCACAAAGATGATTAGTCATTGAAGTTATGAAGCTAGAATCCAGATATTGAAAGTGGGCTGTGTGCTCTGGGAACAACAAGTTGAGAGCCAAATACATGTGAACTTTCTTGATTGTTTCATAATCGTAATCGTTTTTCGTATTTCCTAAGACCGAGAAAATTCGTTGAAGTAATGACTTGTTTTTGCAAATTTTATCCAGACGCATATTCACGTGTCTTTCGTACATTTCAAAAATAGAAGTGGCAAGACTAAAAGAATGGGGAGAGTTTTCGAATCCAGCTACTGAACACCTCTCAGCATATTCTTGATAAGTTTCAGCAAGAAGTCTGATTTGGAGTGGAATTCCAGCAATGTCCCGTTCAAAATCGGTCATGTTGGATGTGAGTGCATTTAGACACGATTTGGCAAACTGTTTAACTGAGTCGTTTCTTTCTACTCCGTAGGAGTTCCAAAAACCAAGGAGAAAATTCATTTGGTCTTCCTCATCAAATGGATGAATGGTGTAGCCAAATACATGCAGAGCGTTCTCTAATTCAAACAGCATGTGTGGCCTTGTTGTAACGATGACGCGAGCTGATGTACATTTTGAGTACGAAGTTACAACTTGAAGAATTTTTATGGCAATGTCAATATGTTCAGAAAGCACTTCGTCAAACCCATCAAATATCAACACGCAACGTCCTGATTTTATAGCATTTTGAACGAATTTACTTCCGCACTCAAACTCCGAAGACTGCTCAGCAATCAAGGAAATTATTGAATCAATGTTGACGGGTTTCTTTCCAAACGCTTGCACCATTTCCTT
>JAQGAP010003733.1:0-11813 GCA_034697805.1 Orchesella bifasciata | reverse complement strand
CAAATTTGGATCCTTTTGAGGGATGCAAATTTGGATCCTTTTGAGGGATGAAAATTTGGATCCCGGGGATGCAAATTTGCATCCTGAATGCTGACTGTCTCTACCAACTAATAGGCAACTAGTTTGGTACATAACACTACCCTTAAATCAATGTTGTAGGAGAAAATTTTCAACAGGGTGTAACCAATCAAGGCGCTTGGAATATTTTCCTTTCATTAGAAGTGTATGCATTGCTTTCACGTCTAATATTTGAGGTTTTTAATTGCACTAGGCAATTGAATTTAGTGAGCTGTGATACTACATATTTTTATCTACATTAGTTGTTTATACTGCTCTCACACCTCTTAAGGCTTTGCACACGACACTTGAGCACCTTAAGTGGGTTGCACTTTCATTAATTCTCAACAGAATAACTAACTAAACAGCTTGCGTCAAAGAAAAATACAATGTCGCAAACATTGAAAACAGCGTTGTCGAATGCTAGCCAATAAAATTAGTTTAGCCAGAAATTTCTTGTTTTTTTTAAACAAGAAGTATCCTTTGTGTACACGTTCATCAACCATTTGGATTACCTGTGAACCCAATACTTAAGATCAGAAACGAAGGACATTTATGTACAAGCTACCCTCGCTCTTTCGTTTTAATTTAAAACGACATCACGTCGTTGGGCAATCAACAGAAAAAGACCTTGATCCTAATTGCGAACGATGTCGTCAGTGTAAGTTACTTTGATCGACCGAGCGCACCAATATTTGATCTTCGAAACTACTCATCTTACCAACTAATTACATACTTTCATCACTCACATTTACTATCTAGGTGAATTCGTTTAAGAACTTTACATAGCAACTACTTTCAATTATAACTTTCTTTTCGAGCGTTGACTGGTTACATCTTACGCAAGATAATGAGTAATTAAAAATGATATAAAAAATGAAAAACGTTCAGAACGGAGAAACTATTTTCCTGCTATAAGCATGCTAAGATAAAGTATATCTATCTGTACCGATGCATACGTGGATATTTTGTATTAGGCATGGTTCTAGTATACATCTAAAGCATTACCCAATACATTGCTCCCATGTTTTGCTCCATGTGATCTGAAACGTTACAAGTAATCACAATCTGGTAAGTTTTTGTACCAACCCGAAGATTCTATAAGCTTTTCTTTACTAGAAAGACTACAGATATCAACAACAGTTGTTTTTTACTGAATGTGATATGAAGATTTCATATGGCTTTCTTGGGAAAATAATATTTGCATATTCAAAATATGTTGGAAATAAATATGATGGACAATTCCATAAACAATCATCAATAAAGAGTGAAAACATTATTGCCAGCTTGTGGGTCTCAGTACATTGCTACCTTTTCAGTTCTAACCAAATCGATTTTTGTATGTTCGTTGGAATAAATTATATTAGCAATTAACCTGCAACTTTTACATCATTAAAATAATTGACTTTTTGTTGTTTTACTACACAAACGGTGACTTCACATTTTGTAACTTGTATGTTTGTTGAAACCCAGTTCAAAAAAACTTCATCAATGGCTTCTTACAAATTTTCTTTCAAACATTCATTAACTTTTTTAGCGAAAGTAATGACTCAGTCAAGTTTTTTTCTACCACAAGCAATCCTGAAGAAATCGAGAAAATACTGGGTTTAGATTCTGGAAAAAAAGTGACACCAGCGTTCATTGCTTTGAATCGTGAAGACTGATAATCATTGTAAGATTGAATTCAAGGAAGCTTTTAATGAACAGAAAAAATGAAGTTAATGCAATGGCACCAAACCCAGGAAATTGGATTTCCTAGAAGTTTAGCAGGAGCAAAAAATATGTGGGAAAGTTTCATTGGAAATGAATGTAAAAAGGGTTTTCGCTTCCTTCCATTTATATTATTGAGATATGAATTTATCATTTTTCATTCTAACATGCTGCTGCATTTCGATCAATCCCAGAGTAGCTTCAACAATAAATATTTTGCACATTCTGAAAGCAGTACTTACGACATAAAAGTGCTTCGCTCAACTCACAAAATTTTAAAGATAATCAATGGTCATTACTGCATTGAAATTATGAAAAGCATAAATTCACCGAAACCCATTTAAGCGCATGTATGTATCATATGGGAGCGCGTTGTCACTCTTCAGTAAGCTAAAGTTTGCTTGTGAAAATTTGATGCTTACAAAGATGTTTTTCAAATATGTTACAAAATTTGGGAATATAAGCTATGTAACATATTATTTAACACTTGTTGGTTTACAAAAATGGAGGAGCTGAACTGACTGAATGTAGTCCGAAATCGGTTGAAAACATCTTTTAAATGAAGTTTATTGTAATAAACATGTACTGCTGCTGATAACATTCTGCATCCACTGAAACTCCAAAGACATTTTATCTCAAAGTTAATTGTCATTAAATTTTTACCTGTCTTCATTAAGCATTTAAAAATCTTGCCACTCTACTCCTAACATTAACAAGGCTGCCATGTATTTTTAATGAATTGGTGCCAGCTAGCAAAATTATCATCTCTCTAATTTAATTCCTATTGCTCATTATAAGTTTTTAAAATTGTAATTGAGAAAAGTTTTCAGTTTTGATTTAATTTCAAACAATATTCCTTTCACTACAGTTTGGCACTTGTAAACACTTCTAGGACGTTCAAGGACAGTTACTCAAGCATATAAAGGGAAAGCAAGTGAAAGAAAGAACCAGTTAGTTAATACCAGTCCTTCACTTACGATGAGTTTCCAGGATGTACACGGACGCATTCTACTGTGAAATTTAACCATACTTTTGTCATTTGACAAAAGTTACTTTGAAGTAACTCGAGAAAATATAATAATACTACACTAAACATATCAGCTTCCGTGTTATGTCTTAGTTTCTTAACAAGTTTAAACCTCAATTCAAATTTGTGACAGGTGAACGATCAAACGTTAAGGATAAGTGAGTATCGTGGAAAATTAAATTTCAAAGACTTTCATGTTCTGAGATATACATAATAGAGACCCTAAAACGGTATATAACCAATATTCTTCCAATAAAGATTTTAAGCATTGTTTTTACTTCCAAAGGAAAATATTTGAAGCCTTTTGGATCGCGTTGGGCAACTGGGGCTTTTATATAACCATATTTTCATCGACATAAGTAGTTTTTTGTTTTTGACTTTCAAACCTGTTTACGTGACATTGAAGTACTGCTGTAAGAGAGTTGTTTGTTCAGTTTTATCAGTAAAATATGAATCAATATTATCGTAATTTGTCTGCAAAAATAAAGTAACTACACAAAAAGGAATACATACTAGCTTCAGGTAAACCTGTCGACAATCTTTTGAGAGTTGGAAATGATTGAACAAGACACAAGAATCATCTAAGCATTAATAATTAGATCCATCATGAGCCCCTCCACTGAATAGAAATATTGATCGTTCCAACAAGTTTATTTGACAGAATGCCTCATCGGTTATAGTATGGTTTTTGTTAACAGTTTGCATTATCATGGGTTATATACTATTCCATTGTTTCATCAAAAAGGATCGTGCAGTTATAAACCGTTACATTTATCAAATGCTTAAATATTGTTTATAAAGCAACTAAGTTTCCAACCAAAAATCCATAATTTGCAACGGGAGCTCTAAAACGTTTCCTTCGACACAGCAAAATAAGGAAAGGCTAGCTGAGCTTGAAGCAGCCTGAATACTTTCAACTATTCAACTATAGTTGAATCCTTTTCGTCCTCTTTTTGTCCTCCGTAGTTTTTGCGAGACCCCTCAGAAATGAATGGGCTTCTACAACACAAACGTCACAAAGAAGCCTAGAGTAGAAAAAGTAAACGTGGAGAAATGGTACGTTGTGATGTAAATACGGCCAAAATTTTTATTGAACATTCTCGTAGACAATACATCTGTATCTGCTCCTTGTAAAAACTGAGAACTTCATTACGTTCAAAATCCATTCTGCAGAGAAGCATAGGAGGGATTCTGCTTTGAGCTGAAGCAGATGATTCCATTATACCCAGCATTAGGAATAGATTCTTTGATCAACCCCTTGGTCGGATTGAATTCAATACCTAATAATTAAAACAAGTAACTTGCAAAAGCCACTATTACTACGTTCCGTTCTAATTAAATTTTAAATTGTATAATTACATCACGTTGGAGGGTGTTCAACAAATGACGACAGTAATCACAATGCCCTACGACATCCTCAGCGTTCGTGATTTTGCTTGCACAAGTTGACCGGTATTTTATTTTCAAAACTACTCATCCTACAACGATATTATATATTTTTAACTATTCATAAAATGTTAGCTTACCATTTTCTTTTCAAGGATTAACTCGATATATCTTGCAAAATATACATATAACACATAGGAATAGAAAATGATCCTGGGAATATTTACAGGAAAGAGGAGTTATTCATGCTTAAAGTATGCTAAGCCGGCCTAGTATCCGCAAACAAAACATTACCTCTCATACTGCTTCATGCGAAACGATGCTTTTCCCATGTGGTTTTTATGGACCAAAAGTTCTATTGTATGTCGGAGCGTAGAGTCAATTTTATTGATTCCATCCTTGTCTGTTGTAGGCGTTGAATATATTCTTTAGTTAATCTAAAGATGGGATGATACAAAAGTATGTATGCTTTCACCCTGGCCAGTTACTCAAAAAAGCGTTACTATTACATTGTATTTTATTCGTCATCCAATTTCACAATGGTATCCATAAATTGCATCAAAAACTGTCAGTTGTTGAATACATATTTTGTTGGCAAAACTTGGCAAGGCTTGTGAATTCATAAAGCATCCAATTTTACGTGGCACGAAAGGACAAAGGCCGTTGCTAACTTTTGATATGTATACGTAGATACTTTATTTTACTATCCTTTCACAACCTGGAGCTGTTTTTTCTGTTTGTTTGTTTGAAGACCGAGGATTTTTAATTAATTGCGCACATCTTCACAACAAGTATTCCTTCCTTATGGTAAAGCAAAACAGTTTTTCCATTGAACTAACTGAGAGAGGTAAAAAGTTATTTAGTTTTGACATTGTACACCGCTACGAAAAGTAAAATGGACGGCCAACGTCGATTTTAAAGAATTTTTCCCAAGCCACTAACTAAGTTTCATCGCAATGAGCTTTGGTACTTTTCCGTTATAAGCAGCCAACGATGCAGCATCTGACAAAGAGAAAAATAAGAGGATCTCTACTCGACGTTACCTTTAGCTTTGTATTTTCTCTGGTTTCATTTACATCACAACCGTATACGTCAAACCGCTTCACTCGAAAATATACTGCCTGGTTTTCGCAGCAGTAAACCTCTGAAATGAGCTCTAAGCTATGCTACATGTGTCAACTTTCCATACACGTGACTTTTTTGCGACTTAAAATTAGAATGTCATATCTGGAGACGTATGATGTGGTTACACAACGCATTACAAGGGTATTCCAAAATCCGAGTATGCACGTTGGATAAAATTTGGTCATTTAATTTGTTATAAATTATTATTAAGTCTTTTTAAACTAAATAACTAAATAATGTATTATTTAGTTATTTTGTTGTTTGCTTACTAAATTTACGTAACGTTGTGGCCATTTTTATACTTAAAGCATAATCATGCAAATGAGCACATGTAACAAGTTTTGAAACAAGAACGTCAGGAAACACAAACAAAATTAGTAACGAAATTTCCAAGTTATTTAAAAATCCATCTCAAATTGCATGCGGTAAAACGTTGGATACAACATTGGTGGCAACCAACAGGTTGAAAATATTGCACATACCCAAGCTCTACACCTTCTTCCTTTCGAATCTGCTCTGGGATGTGAATCTACGTGTAGTACCAGATTTGCTGGCATTTTCCAGAAACAGAACCAGAATCACAATGAGAGTCACTCTTATTCTTACTCACACTTTTACTGAATAACGTATAGGGTTTCGTGTGTAAATGTAGATGGAAACTGTATGTCCAATGAATAAAATGATTGCTTGTCACATTTCAATTTAGGCACATTGTGACTCTCTTTTTCTTCTCCGTGAGCTGACGAAATCTATCTCACATCCATTCAGATCTACAAGGCATACAATATGATGCCTCATTAAATCTCCGGAATGAAGAGTTTCAAGAAAAGCTTTACTGCGAAAAAGAGAAGGCGTTCGAATAAGTTTCGTTACTAAATTTTACAGAAGAATGAACAGAATATGAGAATTGAGAGCAAGTAATAGATATATAAATTTATTATTAATTTATGATTTTTATTATGTTTGTAGATTTTTATTGAATTCACGCGTTTCACAAAACAGAGAGCACGAACATAATTGTAAGAGCCTTCCAAAAAATACCAATAACGTTTTCTGCAACCTACAGTCCGGCACAACTACTAACAACGCTAACAGAAACACGAATGAACAATACACAGGATGGAGCAATTTACTTATCAGCTCTCATCGACAGATATATTTTCTCAATGCAGTAATAAAAATAATCTATAAAAGTTTATGCGAAATAAGAGCAAAATTTGCAGCTAAGCCCACCAGTCAATTGAAGCTCTATTATTTTCTAGTTTTTATGTACTTAATTAGAAATTTGCAGATATCTTATGTAGCCCATGGTTATGTATTTTAAGTGAAGACTTACTGCCAATGTTTGTCTAGAGCTTGACATTTGTTAGACTATGGAAGCAAAATCTAACACTCCACTTTGCCAGCTTATACCTTACAAGATCTACCGTATTGAGTAAAACTACGTGTGGTGAGAAATACAGTGCATGAACATTGCCCCAGATTCTAAATCTAAGTGATTGCGATTTAATTTCTTACTTTTAGACTTCTTGATGGAAAGATTTCCCAGTTTTCTATTCATTATTTTCTATTCAGCCAAAACTATGTCGGATGTATTGGCAAACCAGCTCTTCGTTTCCTCTCTGCATGGAGAATACCCAATACATTTCACTCGTTATGCAACAGATGATCTGAGCAATGCGTTTATAGGTGACTGCTCACCCTGTTCATCCAGCATCTCTTCAAGATTTCTCATACATTGTCGGATGGTCTCTGCGTAAATTTTCGTTTGCAAAAATTCTTCAATCTGCAGCAACTGATGTTGACTAATGGAACCTTTTGAACTCAATGTAAATACACCAGAGGAAACAAAAAACAGTAACCCAAATTCACTGAACCAATAACTGTAATCACAAGGGGTTTTCACTGCAACGTAGGACTTTCCAGTTGACCAAGAATTGCGGCTACTAAATAAATAAAACCAAGATGAATCCACGAACCAATAAATATATTTAAAAAAGGAAATATCCCTCGCTCCTCCACGGTTTGGCTGAAAAGGAATGTTAAATGAGTAAAACCATTACGAAACAACTTATACAACAGAAAACACATAGTTAGTAATCATTGTGAACAGGGTCAGTGAATTTGTACGCACATTACGATTAAATTATCTTTGAAATGTCGTACTTTAGCTGGAAGTGGCAGACAACTGACTGAGCGAAGTTGGCATGAAACTTTCTATTTTGTAGCACGAGCTATAGAATATATAATGTGGACTTTTGGAGGTTTTTTAGGTAGCACGACCTGCCTGTGTAGCCTGTTTCCATATGTTGTATAAAAATGAAGCTGCCACGGAATAAAAACATTTTCTTCCATCGTTTTGCGATGTTCAATGACGCGTTACACTGTAGCATCCAACCACAATTTCGTCAAAGCGACTCGAGAAAATATAGTAATACTACCTCGAACATATCCTTATAAGTATAACGTTTTAGTGTCTTAACAAATTCAAATCAGTAACAGGTGAACGACGTGAAGGATTACTTAAAGACGGGAGTGGCATGACGGACTACATTTCAAAGACTTTAATGTTCTGAGATGTATACATATTTATGTCATATGAAATGGAGGAGACATAGAATATCGGACTCTAATTCCCTTTCGCCATATTTTATCCACTAGAACGCAACTGGTTTAGTAAAACTATCAGTTGTAGCGATATAGAACCTATATTTGAAAACTGCTATTTCCACGCAAAGCAATTATAATATTTTCAGTATACACGATGCTTGCTTTCTTTCACTGCTTTCATTGCTTTCACTTCAAACGACTAACGTTTCAAGCTGTTTGAATTACGTTTTGACAACTGACAAGGAGCTTTTACATGAATGTATTTTTATTGACGTATGTTGTTTCAATGGCTCTGAAACCTGCTGACGTGTTATCTAAGTACTTTTTTAGTTGTTTAACTCTTTTTTAAACAAAAATATGAACAACATAGTCATTGTTCTGTGAAAATAAAGTGACATCTAAGCCTTCACGTTCATAATTAGATCCATCGTGATATGCATAGACATACTGACAGCAGAAACAATTTTTTTTGACAGAATGCCTCATTAATTATGGTAACGTTTTTGTTTATAGTTCGCATTTTCTTGGGTAATAAACATTTTCAGCGTAGCATTCAAAAAGCAGGTGCAGTTGTAAAGCGTATATTTATCAAGTGCGTAAATAATATTTCTGAAGTAATCATATTTGCGATTTTATGGAAATGTGAACAAATGTTGACCAAAAAATTCACAACTTGCAACTACAACTCCAGAAAGTTTTCTATCGTCACCGCAAAATAGGGAAAGGCTAGCTGTGCTTGAAGCAGCCTGAATACTTTCAACTCCATACAATGGCCACAAAGGAGTCGAGAGTGGAAAAAGTAAGCGTGGAGAAATGATAAATGATAGGTTGTGATGTAAATGGGACCAAAAATAATATTGAAAATTCTTGTAAGTATCATCTGCTCACGGAGGGATTCCAGCTGAAGTAGATGATTCCAGTAAACACAGCATTAGGAATATGTTAGGCAACTTAGGTAAAACCTTTGGTCGGGTTACTTGTGAATTCAATATCTCATAATTGAAACAAAAGAATTGCAAAACCTAATAACACTACGGTCCGTTCTAATTATATATTGTATCAGGTTGAAAGGTATTCAATGAAAGGTACTGTAATCACAATGGCCAACGACATCTGAAGCGTTCGTGACTTTGCCTGAACGAGTTCACCAGTATTTGATCTTTGAAGCTACTCATTTTACAAAGGAATTACATATTGTCATCTGTCACATTTATTTTCTGGTTCATTTGGCTTAAGAACTTTTCATAAAATGTTAGGTTACCATTTTCTGTTTGTGGATTAACTCGATATATGTTACACAACGTATTACATGGGAATAGAAAATGTGGGATTTCGTACAGGAAAGAGGAGCTATTCATGCTAAATGTATGCTTAAGCCGGCCTAGTTCCCACAAAAAAGCATTCCATCTCATCTCATATTACTTCCTGTCACCAACTGTTCTGCTTCATGCGAAATGACGCTCTTCCCATGTGGGGTTTGAGTGTTCAGGTGTACCCCGGCGTAGAATGCGTCTCATTTTATTGATTCAAACCTTTGCTCGTTGTTGTTGTATGTTCTTTAGTTATTCTAAGGATGTGACAATACAAACGTATACTTTCACCATAGTCCGTTCTCTTGAGAAGGACAAGTTCCTTTTTGATTTTGTAAAAGAAAGTCGGGGTCCGTGAAGAAAATTAATTTTAGTATCTGTTTGAATTGGAACCCTCAGTCAGAAGAAGAATGTAATCCCCACATCTCATATCTGACTACTGAGATGTCTTTTGTATTTCATTCGTCATCTGAATTCATAATGGTATCTATGCATTGCATCAACAACTGTCAATTGTAAAAAACATGTTTCGTTGGAAAACTCGACGAGGCTCGTGAATTCACGAAGCATTCTATTTTATATGATTCTCTATGAAAAGGGACAAAAGCCTTTGACAACTTTTAATACATATACGTGGATGCTTTATTTTGCTATCCTTTGATAACCTGGAACATTTTTTTTTGCAAAGACCCAGGGTTTTTTAATTAATGGCGTATATCTTTACAACACGTATTTACTGCCTTATGCCAAGACAAGAAAGTTTGCCATTGAACTAACTGAGGAAGGTAAAAAGTTAATAAGTTTTGACCTTGGAATGTCTTCCATTTTAAACAGCCAACGATGCAGCATCTGGCAAGGAGAAAATCTCTTACAATAAGAGGATCTCCACTCAGTATTACCTTCAGCTTTGCATTTTCTATGGTTTCACTTCAGCCACAACCATATAAGTCTAACCACATCACTCGAAAATATACTGCCTGGTTTCTGCAGCAGGGAAACCTCTGAAAAGAACTATAAAATATTCTGCGTGTCTGAAAATCCCATACACGTGACTTTTTTGCGAAGTAAAATTAGAAGGTCATGTCTGAATGAGTATGATGTGGTTACCTACCCATATTGCAAGGGTATTCCAAAATCCAGGTAAGACCTGAGGATAAAATTGTGTCATTAATTTTTTAGTAAAAAATTACAAAGTCTGCCTCTGCATTAAAAAATAATATATCAGAAAGTCATATTATTATTTGCTCCATAAATTTAAGTGAAGTTGTGGCCTTTTTATATTTAAAGCCTGAAAATGGGCTTATGGAACAAGTTTTGAAATAATAACGCCAGGAAACAATATAAATAACTTTGCTAACGAAATTTGCAAGTTATAGAAAAATCCCCATAATTTTTGATACAGTAAAAAGTTGAATGCAACATTGGTAACCAACAGGTTGTATATATTGCAAAAACCCAAGCTCTACACATTCCTCCTTTGAAATCCGCTCTGGCATGTGAATCTACGTGTAGCACAAGATTTGTTGGAATTTTCCAGAAAGAGAACCAGAACCCCAATGAGAGTCACTCTTATTCTTATTTAGACTTTTGTTGAATAGCGTATCGTATAGGGCTTCATTTGTGAATGCAGATGGTAACTGTATGTTCAATGAATACAATGATTGCTTGTCACATTTCAATTTAGACACGTTGTGACTTTCTTTCTTATCTGCGTGAGCTGACGAAATCCATCACATATCCATTAAGATCTCCGAAAGCATAAAGTATGATGCTTTGTATTAAATCTCCGGAATGCAGAGCTTGAAGAAAAGCTTAATTGTTAAAAAAAAATATTCTCATTAGTGAAAGAGCTGATGCACTCGGATATGAACTGTGGTTGTAGATTTTTACAAAATTTACGCAATTCACAAAGCAGGGCTCACGAAAATAATTGCAAGAACCCTCCTGCAAATACCTAGAACAATTACCAGTATATAACTCACCATTATATGCATACATATACCCATGTGCTAACCCAGACAGTAATTATATAAGCACGCTAGCAAATAGGAAAATTTACTTAATCAGTAGCAAGTTCAACACACACTATAATTATTACGCTAATTCGAGCAGCATTAACCATATCGTTTGTTTACGAATGGTGCCGGTGGTTTGAACACCTATTGAAGTAAAGTCCCCATGTCAATCGTAGCTTAGTCGTGTGATTGTCTTCATGATTTTATAGTTTTTATGTACTTATTACGGAATGAAATAAAAATATGCGGAAGTCTTATGTATTTCGGCTATTTGCAAACCAACTCTTCGTTTCCACTCTACATGGAGAATACCCAATGCATTTCACTCGTTATACACCCGGTGAAGTAAGCAAAGCGTCTGGAGGGAAACTCACCCAGTTCGCCCAGCATCTCAAGATTTTTCATACTGATGATATTGTCGGATGGTCTCTGCGATTTTGTTCGTTTGCAAATATCCTTCAATCTGCAGCAACAGATGTTGACTAATGGAACCTTTCCAATTCAGTGTAAATACACAAGAGAAAACAGTAAAATACAGTGGCACAAATTCACTGAACCAATAACTGCAATCAC
>JAQGAP010003732.1:0-11813 GCA_034697805.1 Orchesella bifasciata | reverse complement strand
CTTAAATCAAAAACAACAAGAATGCGGGGGAATGTTTACCATATACCAAATTCAGGTCGACTTCATCTAACGTTAAGAGTTCAATTAAACTTTAATTTAACAGTATTTTGCATCCTGTTTTAGATCCTATTACTCAATGGGAAATAAATCTGTCATCGGAATACGCTATACCAAATACGGAACCACTTCAGCAAGGCATGATGAAATGTTGAGCTAGTTTGTTAACGATAATCCTGAATCATTTTCATCATTGAATCCTCTGTGATTTGTGGATTCATGAGCTGTCCAATTTTGACGGGCACTTCCTTACCGGAAAATACTTTATTGGGGTGTTTACATTGATGCAGATTGTAGCGTTCTACCGGACTTACGAGCTGTTACTTGATGCACTATAAAATCTGCATGTGTAAGATGGGATTGACAACATATTAACATAACTGTTGCAAGCAAACTAAACCTCTGATATATTTAACTTTTTTCTGTTCATTTATCTCAAATATTAATTTTCGTTTCTAATGGCACCCGACACGGTTGCATTTCTTTGTTTAGTGCTTCTTTTAGTCACTGCTGCAAATGAAGTACCTACGACCCGTAGTGATGGAAGTCATTGGTTTCCAACTAGAGCAAAACCAAATATTGCTCGGCAGATCACTCAAAAAGTCGTCCGGAAAGGTAGATTATATAGTTTTTGCTCTGATCTACATGTTCAGTGTGGCCCCCTTAGCAGCAATGCGAAAAAGACTTCACCTGGTAAATTACAATCTTTATGCATGTAGAAACCAGTGTAATATTACTTTTGTCATTTAAATTTCAATTAAAAAATAAATTATTCTATAGAGGGAGAACTGCTATTTGAGACTCTTATGAAGCATGGTAGTTTACGAATTCGAATTAAATGCTTATACTTCAACAAGTATATTTGCTTTAATAAGGAAGGGAATCTCGTGGAAAGGGTATATTTTGTTATAAAAATCTTATCAAAACTCGTTGTGAGTAAACTGTTTCTTAGTCCATATTTTTTAAAGAAAATGCCAAAAGGCGGACGTTGCGATTTCGTTGAAGAACAACCCGGAGGTCATTTTCAGTACAAATCCATTGAAGATGCTAGTTTCGTACTTGGCTTCTCCAGACAAGGAGAACCATTGAATACAACAGATTATTGGAATCCTAGATACGAAAATTGTTTCAAATTCCTGAAACTAGACAGTCTTCTGCAACCCTTAAATTTATGGAATTGGGATATTCTGTGACCAAAAGTTATGGGCAATGAATCCATGTTTGATAGTCCTTCATCATACTCTTAAGTAGATAGTACGAATTCGAAAATTTGTATGTTTTCTGTAAATGCTTCTTCTGTTGTAGTACTTATACTTACAGCAAAGTTTTAGTTTTTTACGGCTCCGTGATAAGTGACATGCAAAGATGTGCGAATTTCATATGAACTGTTTACTATATTTCAAACATTAATTTTTTTTAATTAATTTAAATTTTCCTTTTTTTTCTAGAAAATTTTAGAAAAATTAAATTTTTACAAAACACTGATGTTTAAATTTGCAGCTTTTATTATAAGTAATAAGATACTCGTTTATTCCCGACGACAATTGGTCAAAATTTGAATATAATTTTATTTACCAAAATTTTATTCATTAAATTTTTTCATAATTTTATTTATTACAATGTCACAAAATATATAAATTTTTTGCTTAAATTTCGCTTTAAAATAACAAATACGAATTGATAACATTGTTTGGATACAATTTTGATATTTTTCTATATATTAAGTACTATGAAATATATATATAGCATTGTTTCAATTTCAGCATTTTCCAAGAGGCTATTCATCATATTCAAAACTACCCAATCGTTTAGCTGTAACATCAATAACACAACGTTTCTCGTCAGTTGTCAACATTCCCGTTTTGCAATTGCAAGTTCCCCCAACTCTTATCTCACTTCTGCCAAAAACTCGAGTTTCAACGCATTCAGCATTTTTAGTGCAGTATTCTCTCCCAATATAGCCATCAGTGCAACCGGAACCCACTAAACCTTGACACTTTCCAGTTACATTGTCGTATTCCTCCAACGATCCACATTGACAAATTCCTTGAATGCATCTAAGAGGCGCCAACACATCACAAACTGCGCTTCCAAATCGTAGTCTGTTGTCATCATTGTATTTATTGAATTCATAGTCACAAGGTTGCCCAATTCCAAGTAAGCATTCACCATTAACAGGTACAAATCCGGTGTTACATTTGCATTGACGTATGGTTCCATTTGGATTGGAACAATGAGCATTGGCAACGCATGGAATGGAATCATCACAAGGGCCTGGCACTGAACTTACACATTTTCCAACTGAGAAATCAAATTTCTGAAAGTTTTCGTACTTGCAAACACAAACTCCACCAATACAAACTAACCCTTGCGCTTCATTACAGGATTTTGTCCAATCGATTCCGCATTTTTCGCTGTGAGAAACCAAACACGTTTCATTTTTGGACGTTGCATAACCTTTAACACAAGAACATAATCCGGAGACACATTCTGAGTTCGCAACGCATTGATTTCCGTAGTTGCAACTGGCATTTACCAAACCAAGGCAACTGTCTGTAATTGAGTCGTATACACGGTTTAAAGAATCACATTCACAGGTTCCATTTGAACCACATTTCATGAAGTCTTTGCAATTTTTATCAGCTTCACATGCTCCACCGCAGCCCACTTTTTTCTGACACAAATTGTCTGCAGTTTGAAAATAACCGAAAAGACACCTGCACCGGTGCTGTGTTTCAGAACCATTTGATTCAACGTGGCACTCGCTATTTTCAGCACAGGCTGGGAAGTCACTGCAATCTGCGCCAGCAAGTCCCACACAAAATTGCTGAGAAAGGTCAAGTTTTGAAGTTGTCGAGTTGCACCCACAAGCGCCGTCCGGATTGCAAACAAGTTGGAGTTCACGTTGGTTATCAGAATGCTGGCAGTAGTTATTGTTTTCGCAGGTTTCATTGTAACCTCGATTTGCTTCACATTCCCCTCTGGGATTTCTGAAATGACCATCACGACAGACACATACGTCGCTATAGTCTCCGTACTGACACATTGCATTGGAAACGCAGTTATCATCTACATTGCAAGATTGACCAACAATTGCCACGCAGTATCGTCTGTCGTTGTCAAATATGGAAGTGGAAGGGTCGCAGTCACACCGCTTATTTTCAGTGCAAGTAAAACCGGAAATGTCTTTACTTATACGGTACACATTTTCATCCAGACAGTAGTCATTGTTTTCGCATGACGCATTGTAACCCCGCTTTGTTTCACATTCCCCCATTGGATTGTTGAAGAAAAATGCGTTACAGGTGCAAACTCTGTCACGAGTTTGCACTCGATAAGAACACTCTGCATCTGAGACACACGCCTGGTTATTCATGCAGGACTGACCTGCTTTTGTAGCACACCGTCGTACATGGTGATCGTATATAGTAGTGGTGGAATTGCAGTCACAACGTCGGTCCTCGGTGCAAATGAGACCTTCTTCCTTTTTGCATGCTTGGTCAAACTCACAATCTCCGTGGTAGTCTCGTTTTGGAAGACATAGTCCCGTGGAGTTCTCAAAAAATGTAGGATGGCACGAACAATAACCGTCCTGACAATCTGAGTTGGCTACACAGGAAAGTTCCTCTCTCCAGCTCCTTTCTTCTATCCCATCTTGGACGTCAACTGCAGTGAATGAACACTTTTCACCTGCAAGTACAACACACCTGGTTCCGTCAAATGTCATGACGTCTGACCTCATGCAGCCACATGAGCCATTGTTGCAAGTGAGGAATGCTCGGGAATCACACCGATTTGTTCGACTGCATGGCTCCCCATACGTGGCACGGGGTGGGTGACCTGAGACTTGAGTTGCTAAAACGAGAGCTGTCAGGGAAAGCTGACCTAGGAAATAGTACGAAATTGTTTTCATTTCGACTAAAACTTAGAAGGCCAACAAAAATAATATTCTCACGCCACAAAAGTAGTTTATATAGATATACAGAAAAAGTTAATGGTCTCAGAGTAAAAAAGTTTTAAATAAAGATAATCAAGCACTTTAGAGCTGGTTCTGAGTTACTGGAAATTCTGAAACGTAATGATGACAACTTCGTGTTCATGTGGTCGTTTTATATGAAATTGAAACCAGGATAAACATGGTTGTTCAATGCATGCACAACTACTTATTGTTATAAAGAGAAAGAGAAGTGTTTGAACTCTTCCCTTATCAGTATTAAATGAAACTGAATGTAAATGTTGTTTATATCTCAAAGCTTGAAAATTTCCTCGGCTCTTCTTTTGACAAATAGACAAATAAATGCTGAGCTTCATGCAGTGATAAGGATATTTTGGGTTGAAATCAATGACACAATGAATGATCTCTTGATCGTCAAAAGCATTGAAATGAGACATACAAATTAAACAACATAAACATTTTTTCCCAATTCAGACCAGTTTGGTGATTTGAATGAAACGTTTGGTAAGAATGGGGAACAACAAGGAAAGTCTGAATGTTCATATATGAAAGATAAGTTGTGGCGTTTTATAAAAGCCTTGTCGTTTGAAAGTTGAAAAGTAGTGTCGTTGCTCAACCCAGATTACATAGAGCTGACAAAGTTTTAAATCAAATAAGATGCTTTCATTTCTTATACTTTCTGTACTTCTTTCGACGTTTCAACTTTATGTAGCACAGCTGAAAAGATAAAAGAAGTCTTCTGCTGAAGATGATAAATAATTGAAAACACATCGAATTAAAAAACATCAATGCATGGTCATGTCCTTTTTCTGCTGGAAATTTACAAAACCATCACAAAGACGGCAATAAAAACGCTGTCCTTATCAGCATTAAACTGAACTAAATAAAAATGTTGTTTTTATTATGAATCTTGAGGATTTATCTGTAGGTCTTTTGTTGAGTGCTAAGGTTCAACAATTTTTGGATGAGCTCAAAGCGGAATGAGTGATGCATTGATCAGAATGAAATGCTTTAATACGATTTATTCGATTATGCAACGTAACCAGCACCAAGCGTAAATTTGTTTTACAAGAAGGACTAGTTTAGAAAATGGAATGAAACGTTTTGAAGGAATGAAATATTATATATAAATAATTTAACAGATAAATTGCGACATTTCACAAACTGTTTTAAAAATGTACATTACTTGAATAACGAAAGGTTGGTATTGATTACGGGAAGTTAAAACGATATATGTTGGTATTTCAAAAATTGGGCTAAGTTACTGCGTATTTTGATTTTTTGAGGTTTTTGCACATCTTTAAATATTATGTAACACCTGTGAAAAAAATGTTGTACACTACGGTAAATGAACATTTAGTCAATTATCATCAAAGTATTTGTAAGTCACTATAATTCTCCAAATGGAAGGTGTCAAATATTCAGATGACTTGTGCTCATAACAGTGATATCAATCTCAATCTTTGTAATTTTCAATTCTCATTCCGAAATGCACCATTTTCTATTCGAAATATTTTCATGCACAAAATTGAGACAGACGCAGCTTCAATGCATTATGCATTTCTTGGTTTTTATACCAGGAACTCCATCAGGGCATTTTTGTTTGGAGAAACGTTGGATTCTAAATACGGTTGTGGTGGTTGCAATCCTGTTTTTGTAACATTTACAGAGTTTGTGAACATTGAAAAATGAACATGAAAGTCAGCAGACGTAACAATTAATTTCATTTTCATTGATGCAATTAATGAAGTTGCACATGAGTTACATCGTTAGTAAAGGTTATCAGCTTGGGGCAAGCTCCTAATTTGGCAGTAGGGACATTTTTATATTTTTCAAAGGAACGGAGATTTCTCGTGCAGTTTTCAATCGACTGACCTAGAAATTTATAAATGTTGTCTTCAGCTCATTCTTTAGGAGGTTTGCAAAGTTTTTTTTTGTAATTAAAAAAACGATTTAAAAGTCAAATTCAAAATTTTTGAGAAAAACTTCAAAAATTGAACTTTTTACAATATGACAATTTTAATGGCTCTAAAAATGCCTGCTTCAAAGGTTTTAAAACTTTGAAATTGTCATTTTGTGGGAAGTTTAATTTTTGAAGTTTGTGTCAAACATTTTGAGGACATGAGAAGCAGGTTTTTCTCATGTGCGATTTTATGAATTTGTCGCTAAATTCTGTGATGGATTAATGATATCAAACGGAGTTAATGAAAGGTTAATTTACGATGTCAGCTGCTCTTCAAATAATTAATATGAAAGGGACGACTATAGGAAAAAACGAAATGTTGCTGTTCGCATAATTGATGCTACTGAACATCACGCTGAGATCAAAGTTCGTCAGTCAGTGTTTTTCAATTTATTTGTGTATGGTTCGTCGGTGTTCAAGCAATAAAGCAGCGACAAATAAGAACTTAAATTATGCTTGTATCTGTCGAATATTTCCGTTTGCAATGTTGAACGAAATGTAATAAAAAAATTCACTGTTTACTGTTGTTTAGTTTTATTCCCATGGGTGGGTTAATGGCTTATTAAAATTTCGATCTATCTGGAATACATTTAATTAAGTAATGCAATGACAAAATTTTCTAGTAATTAAAATTTTAAAAAGTATGTTTATTTCCAATCCTTTTGAAGACGTTTCAAGCATACTCATCACTTTCGTTTGGTTTAACCGCAGTGGGATCAACCACACAACGTCTCTTTTCAGTGGTAAGCATTCCAGGCTTACATTTGCAAATCCCCTTGCTTTCCAGTTGTCTCCTAATAAAATTTCGTATTGGAAAGCAATACGCATTTTGTATACAGTAGTCCAAATTATCGTAAACTAAGCAACGGGAGCCTACTAGTCCTTTACATTTATTGCTTGCATAATCGTATTCCTCCAGAGGTCCACATTGGCAGATCCCTTGTATGCACTTAAGGGGTGCTATCAC
The DNA here is from genome assembly GCA_034697805.1 of Orchesella bifasciata. Taxonomy (NCBI): domain Eukaryota; kingdom Metazoa; phylum Arthropoda; class Collembola; order Entomobryomorpha; family Orchesellidae; genus Orchesella; species Orchesella bifasciata. The sequence continues at coordinate 4,871 of JAQGAP010003732.1, read as the reverse complement.
ATCACAAGCAGCACTTCCAAACCGAAGAGTGTTTGTGTCATTGAATCGGTTATATTTGTAGTCACAAGGCTGTCCTATTCCAATCAAGCATTGTTCATCAACAGCAACAAACCCAGACTCGCATTCACATTGTCGTAATGTCCCGTTTGAATTCAGACAGTGGGCACTGTCAATGCAAGGAGTGGATTCGTCACAAGGGCCCAGCACTCCACTCAAACACTTTCCTTTTTCCTTTTCAAATAATTGAAAGTTTTCATATTTACAGCGACAAATACCTCCATTACAAACCAGTCCTCGTTCTTCGTTACACGTTTCAGTAAGGCCCAACCCACATTGTTCATTGTGGGTCACCAAACATGTTCCATGTTTTGATTTTGAGTAAGCGTTCGAGCAAAGACAGGTCCCAAAAACGCACTGTGAGTTTCGGGTGCATTGTTTGTCATTGGTGCAGGGGGAATCAACCAACCCGCGACAAAAACCTGTAGAATTGTCATAAACTCGTGACGATGATTCGCAATCGCACAAACTAGTATCATTCGAACATTTCATGTGGTCTTGACACTGATCGTCGGCTTTACACGCTTCCCCATAACCGAGTTTTCCCTGACACATTCCGTCTTCAGTTTGGAAGAAATCAGCAGCACAAACGCATCTATTTTTAAGGCAATCACTGTTCCCAGCACATCTTGGGAAGTCGCTACAATCTACCCCTGCATGTCGTACGCAAAATCCCTGATACTGATCAAATGTGGAGTTATGTTCACAATCACAGATTTTGTCTGAGTTGCAAACCAGCTGAGGTTCAAATTTGCTATTTGAATGTTGACAGTAGTGATTATCTAAACATGTTTCATTGTAACCTCGTTTTGTTTCACATTCCCACTTCGGATTTGCAAAGTGATTTTCATCACAAAAGCATATTTGATTGCCAGAGTTATCGTACACACACATTGCATTTGAAACACAGGATGCATGCCCTAAGCAAGATTGTCCTGCAATTGTCACGCAACGTTGTCGATCATTGTCAAACAGGGAAGTAGCTGGATGACACCCACAACGCTTGTTTTCATTGCAAGAAAAAACCGGATAACCGTTTCCATCTTGACAGTTGTCAGTGTTTTCACCCACCTCATTGTAACCTCGCTTTGTCTCACATTTCCCCACTGAATTTAGGAAATAATTTGGGTAACATTTACAAACTTTTGTATAGTAGCTACACTCCGCATTTGCAATACAATCTTGGGTATTCCTACAAGGTTGTCCAACTTTTGCCACACAAAGTCTCGAAAAGCTATAAATGGATGTAATGGGATCGCATTCACAGCGCTTGTTTTCAGTGCAAGTTAAACGCGAATTTTTTCTAAATTCATTTTGTTCTTGACAGTACTCATTGCTTTCGCACGGTTCATTATAACCTCGCTTTGCCTCACATTCCCCCAAAGGATTTTTGAAGAAATTTTCGTTACAAGTACAAATTCTTTTGCCAGAATGATAATAATGACACCCTGCATTTAAAACACACGCCTGGTTATTCATGCAGGACTGACCTGCTTTTGTTACACACCGTCGTACATGGTGATCGTATGTAGAAGTGGTGGAATTGCAGTCACAACGTCGTTCCTCGTTGCAAGTGAGCCCTTGCTCATTTTTGCATGCTTGGTCAAACTCACAATCTCCGTGGTAGTCTCGTTTTGGAAGACATAGTCCCGTGGAGTTCTCAAAAAATGTAGGATGGCACGAACAATAACCGTCCTGACAATCTGAGTTGGCTACACAGGAAAGTTCCTCTCTCCAGCTCCTTTCTTCTATCCCATCTTGGACGTCAACTGCAGTGAATGAACACTTTTCACCTGCAAGTACAACACACATGGTTCCGTCAAATGTCATGACGTCTGACCTCATGCAGCCACATGAGCCATTTATGCAAGTGAGGAATGCTCGAGAATCACATCGATTTGTTCGACTGCATGGCTCCCCATACGTGGCACGGGGTGAGTGGCCTGAAGCCTGAATTATTAGGATGAGTAATGTCAGGGGTAGGTGCCAGAAAGAAGAATATGACTTTATTTTCATTTTGACTTGAAATCAAACTAATTCTCGGAACAAGGCAGGCGTTTTAAAGATAAACAAGCACTTGAGAGCTGAATCTTGTTTAATGAAAAGTTTAAAAAGATATGATGACAAGTTCATGTTTATGCAGTCATTTTATATGAAATTGGGCGCAGAAAAATCACGTAAGTTATGTACAACAACTTAATAACACCATACCATGTCATAAATGCTTGGTAAAAATATAAGAACTTCTTGTTATAAGGCTGTGTACTTGAAGATTATAATAAACTCTGTATCAGCATCAAATCGAACTGAATGTAAATGTTATTGATAACTTGAAGCTTGAGATTTTCTCTTTTGGCTTTATCTTCAAAATTAAGAACATAAATGCTGCACTTCAACCGACGATAAGATTATATTGGGTTGAGATCAATGACGAAATGAATGATGCGGTGTTTTCAATACTATTCACTTGACCGTCAAACAAATTAAAATGAAAGAAAAAATTTGAACAGCAAACACATTTATTTTCCTATGGGTACAAGCTTGACAAATTAAGTGAAAACCTTTTGTATGAATAGAAAATGGCAAGCAAATCCTTAATTTTATGATATACAAGAAGAATTACGGCGTTTCACCAAAGCCTTATCGGCTGAAAGTTGCAAAAACATTGATGATGTTGTATTACTTAAAAATATATGACATTTCGGTTCTATCAATAACGGTGATTAAACTAACTTTATAATTTTCATGCTTATTCATTGGCGGTAAGGTAGCGCAGACAAAGTTTAATGTTTGCCATCATCTTGTCTTTTTTGCTGACAAAATACAAACAGCAACGGCGACTACGATACTAAACTCTCAAAGTAAACCATGTCCTTATCAGCATCAAACTAAACTGGAAGTATCAATGACTGCTGTTTGTATCTTGAGTCTTGAGCATTTCTTTGTCGGTGTTTTGTTGACAAACTAAGCAAATGCAGAGGTTCAACTGATAAGATTTTTGGTTGAAATCAACAAGAACTGAATGATGCATTGATCAGAATGAGATGGTTTTTATTACGATTCATTTGCATTTCATTCATTCATTCGCCTGATTGTATCGTGTATCTTTCTTGTACATAAATCACAAAGAAAATGCTCAGGTTAACTTTGGGTGAGTGAGTTGTGGCCATCCTTGTATAGGAATATAATTAGTCTAGTTGACCCTGCTAGCTAATTATGACTTGACTTACCTGTACACCATGTACAATCAATGCAAAACCGGGACAACCTTATCAGTTTGGCCGCAAAGAATAAAATAATAGGCAGTTGACAGCTGAAAGAATATATTCCACGATCATGCATTTGTGGAAGGGATTTTATGGATCTGATATGCGTTTCACTTTAAATCAACAGATATGGTGATATGAATATGTGTAGAAGTAGAACAGCGGTTAATAATTTACCAGAACCCAACATTTTTTATGCACTAAATTTTACCTGAGGTTTTTGTCCGTTAAATTTTTTTTCTTTATATAAACAAAGTTTCATTATCTTAGTGCCAAAGCAGTTTTGCCTTGGAATAAACGATTAGGGAAATTTTTCCCAACTGGTAAGATTTAATTTGCTTCGTTTATACATCTGACATTTTCCTAATGGAGTTTTCTGATGGACCTTGCTCAAATAATTATTTGTTTTACAAAATTCCAAATATTTAATTATACGAATTTTACCGAGCCAGATTATTCATGTTATTTACTCAATTTCTTCAGAAACGCCGTCAGTGTCATAATCCTCAACGCAAATGAAATACCCCGGCATTTCACAATTGGTATTCCTCACAGACGGCGTTGGGTCCGGACTTCCCTCAAATCCAAAGGACAAGCAAAGATCCCTTCTCCAAATATATGGGGCACCTGGATCCTTCTTTTTCTTGTTGCTCCACTTGAATACACCACTAAACGTGAAATTTGACGTCTTTGCCAAAACCCGTTCTTCCGATTCTGTTAAAAATGGTTTATGATACCAATAAACCTCGGCGTTCATGTGAGTCTTTTTAAATTTTCCGGAAGTCCAGTACTGAAGTGGAGGAGCGGGAATTCCCTGCAATTCCCTGGTTTCCCATCTAATCATTGCCCGTAAGAAGCCCATGTTTGTCACCGCGTCCAAGTTGTAGAGCGTCATGCTATGGTTCATGCAATAATCATGGGCGTTTGGCCAACTGAGTTGGAAATTGCTGACAAAATATGCCCGCTCAGAAGCATTGACGACGAGGTGTAGACTGTAGTTTCTTTCCATGTGAAAAATTGCAGTGGCTACAAAAAATTATTTAAAATTTTAGAAACTTTTCATATTATTTATAATAATCAATTGGAAATATATTTTCACCTTCTTTACTACTGTTAAAACACTTGCTGTAGAGGGGAAACATACACAAAACATGGTATGACTTGGAACAGTCGTCATCGCTGGCTCCAACTGGACCATCCTACAAAATTATTTTAATGAAATTTAGGAAAAACTACAATGTTTCAATATATTTGCTTACTTTAGACTCCTTTGAAACTGTGGTACAATCTTCGCTCATATTCTAAAAAATTCCCAAATTATATTTTTACAAAGTATGAAATATCCATAATAGTTTGGTCATTTTTAGTTTCAAAGTTTACCCTATCATCCGGCTGTGAAGTATGATAATTTTGAAAAGTAATGCCTCTCCCATTATCCGATCTTTGAAACACGCCTTCCTTGCGAATATCGTTGGGACCAATGAAAAACTTTTCACTTTCTATATTGAAGAAGGCACTGCTTCCAACTAAATAAAAAAGAAAGGAACC
>JAQGAP010003731.1:0-11814 GCA_034697805.1 Orchesella bifasciata | reverse complement strand
TCAAATTTAAATCGTCCGGCAACCAGTTTTCGAGCTCAGGATAGGTCAATGACCTTCGTACTATCGGTCCTTAAATTCAAGGGACGCGATGACATGCATTTGATGAATACAGAATTTTTGGGGCATTGTGAGAATCACTTGCAAAAACTGTATCCTGGGCTTGTTTTTATAGAAAATAACTTCAGGGAGGTCCAGAAGCAGATGCTTTACAAGAAACTTAGCGAATTATCATGTGCTATTGAGTGTGTAATTTTAATTAGGTATCAATTCTTCATTGCCAAGCGTAATTACAACCAAGAAGATGTTAATGACTCTTCACTCTTGTCATCCACTTATGGATTTGAATAGACTCTGATTTAGCAAAACAACTGAACTTGTTCTCAATCCTTGACGGTAAAATATAAACCTTCAAACATGATATATGCAATTAACTGAACCTTCATTTGTATCTAGACAATGCATGTCTCTTGTAGTCCAAAATGGTAAATGCAAGCTTTTGTATTTATCCATGTCATGTAAAAATCTCATCTTCTGTCTGGCCCACAGTGCATCCTTGTCTTTGAAACGGCAAATATGCATATTTCAACTTTCTTGAATTGGACGTGTTCTGACTTCTTGCAACTGATGCTTATTATGTACCTTTAGGTACATATTAAGAAGACCTTGTATCGCGTCGTCTGTCGTCCGTCGTCCGTCTGTCTGTCAACACGATAACTTTCGAACCGCTTGACTTTTTGAAATTCTGATTTCACCAGTCGATAGCTAAGGTCAAAGCGGAGGCTAAGTTCGAAGATGGGTTATCTGGGGTCACGGGAACAAGGTCAAATGATAAGCTAAACCAATATGATAAGCGTCACACATAGCTTGTGATATATCAATCGAAAGCTACTGCAGTGCTGATTATCAATATGCATTGCAAATTCAAATAAGAACTTTCGAACAGGTTCGAAAAGCACGATTAAGTGTTTTGAATGACTAACATTGCTTGTAATATATCAATCGAAAGCTACTGCAGTGCTGACTATAAATATGCACTGCAGAGTTCGAACAGGGTCAAAGGTCACTCGAAGGGCCAACATGGCTTAAAATATACCAATCGAAAGCTACTGTAGTGCTTATTATAAATATGCAGTCTAGAAGTCGAACAAGGTCATGCATAAATGACGCACTTGGGTTGTGATGTATCAAATGAAAGCTAGTTTATAGAAGATATCATTTATGATTCCCGAGTCACAAATTACGTAATAAAATTGTCTAAAGGTACATGGCTACACTCTCGATTTGTCGGGTTTATTCATCATCGACATCGACGCAACGTCACAAATCACATACACGTCTGCTCACATTCATTAAGATCAGTTCTTTTTTGTAATTACAGCGGATGCAGAAGCTTAATTACATGGTTCTCCATGCAAATTCGTTGGAAAATAATTTCATATGCATGATTGGTTAGCAGATACTTTTAAGATGTTCCGTATATTCATAGATTGCATTCAGCTAAACATGTATACATATATTTATTAGATCGTATGATGTACTTCATATGCTAGGAACACTGCCTCGAAAATATTTACATAAAATTCTTTTGTCCTTCATCAAATTAAAAACTTTTTGTTGCAAACTTGCAATTCATTGGAAAATTCTGAGACTAAATCAAAGTCAGCACATTGAATCAAGGTTCTGTCTAGTGGGAGTTGCACCGACTTGACGCGTGACACTAATGGTAGCTTGATGACTTCAAATTTCCATTAAATATAGATCTATTTGTTAGCTAATTTTTTTTGCATTTATAATGATGTACGTGAATTAATGTATATGCAACTAATTTCCGTTTTTTCATCATGTACTTCACTATTTCTTAATATGCATTACTGGACTACGTCAAATTATACATGTTTATGCAACCGGATAAACATGTCCTGTCCGAAGAGCCATTAAAATTTCCTAGTCTTCACGCTCAAGTCATGTCGTATGATTTCCCAACCGTAAATAACGGAAGCAACCACAAGGCCAGCAGCTAAAACGAAGAATCCCCCACTAATCTGTTGCAAATTAAATTTCTTCGGTCCATCGTCCGCTTCAATTCTAGTGTGTTCCTTCACAATTCTCCTTTCCTTCTCAGAGAGGGATCTCATCCAGCCTAATTTGACTTTTCTCACAATGCCATAAAAGAAAGTGAGCCATTTAGCTGGTAAATCTTGACTCACAACCTGATGGACAATTTCATCAAAATCTTGTTCCAACGGATTATCCTTCAACATGGGAAACGAGAGCCCCTGAAAGAACTCTGAGTAAGATCTGGGAGACTCTCTCAGAGTATTAATGGTTGTTCCAGTGTTGGTCAAATTCCTTGCCGAAATCAAGTCAAGGGCCGAACTCCATATAAAGCAGCAAAATTTTCGGTCTACCGCTTCCTTAATACAACGGAACGGATCGTAGTACAACTCCATTCCCTTGAAAAGCTGTTGATAAGTAGGGTTCTTGGAGTATTTCCATAGGTTATAGATAGCATCCCCAACTTTCAGCATGCTGTTCCAATAAAAATTCATAGATAAATAGTAATAAATAAAGAATAGAAAAGCAATATTATTATTATCTTCATCATTACCCCCACTTGTAAGTTGAATTGATAAGACCTTGATATGTTAACGGTGGCTCATCCAACGGTGGAACAGCCAATGCAGATGCAAGTTTACTTGTATAAGCAGTTGAGATGAGGAGCGCAAAGAAAACCCAAAAGATTAGGAATATGCGAACCGGAGTTACAACAGGATCTTCCGAAGGATTCCCCACAAATGCGCCATACGTATACTCAACAATCCTCGCGGGTTTCCACATGTTGGTCAACATTTTGTTTTCAGGTTTATGATTTACGCTCTGGTTCTTGTTGAGCGCTGTTATCATTAAGATCAAGAAAACATTGCCGACAACAAAAGACAGGGCCAGACAAATCCACAGACTTGTTTGAAAAGGAACAATTAGTGCTTTCCATAAAAGGACATACTCATGTTTTCCATATATAAAGACAAAAGATTGATACTCAATGCAGTGGGTAAAGGCTAGCAACCGAAATCGCTCATAAACTGCTGCAGTTAGTGCACCAAAGTGGGCTCTTTCATTCAACACATCGCCAACAACCCCAATCCAACTACCATTCGGGAGTAGCGTGCCAGTTCCGCCGTTGGATGATGTAATTATGTCGATCGTCATGTTGAGCTTGGTTGATAAATGCTTGAACATTTTTTCAAGCATTCCGGGTAACGCAATGAATTTACCATTTGGCAACTTTTTGAGAATAAAACGCTGTGGAACATTAATGGGACAGCTGACGCGGAATACCTTCCTGTGGAAATTTCTTCGCCGACTGAGTTGGGGAAGCAGGAAATTATCTTGGATTTGGTTGAAATGGGAGTACGATAGGAACTCGGAGGAAGATGATGTATCATCATTTGTGCTCCTCATATTCAGGACAACGGCTTGCTGCTGCTGGATGGGATTGCAGTAATAGCACAAAAATTTTAATGAGATGTGTCCATCGGGATCGATAACCATGATGACTTTATTTTTGGTCTGCTGAATGAGCGAGTTCTCGTATGGGAACGCATAAAATAGTTCGGGATTAACAATAAAGTAAAAGAAATGTGTGGACTTTTTGAGAAAACTTGGAGATTTCCTGAGGAGTAGCTCACTCATTTCCGGAAATTGGCTCAACGTGACAGACTTGATTTCAATTATGTTCACCACACAAGCGGAATTGTGTCGGTCTCGGTGAGAAAACCGACTGGGATGAAGATGATTATGGGATATAGCAGGGGAAGAAACTTTTGTGATGTTTGCTTCAGACTTATGAATCCCTTTATTTGTGGATTGTAACGACATCGCTGAATCCGAGCCTTGGTGGCTGGATAGAAGTTTGAAGTAGTGCAAGTTGAACTCATAGCCAGGATTGTGTAAGTTCAAGGGAATTCTCACGGTGCCCATTTCCACAGAGTTGGAGTTTCCGGAAGAAGAAATGTCGGGGCTAAGGGACGCTTCAACTATCTTGGTTAAATCACATGATGCATGATGGTCTTGCATAAGGTTTGTAATAAAATGGCAGAATCTATTACATCCAAAGTCACTTGTGAAGATCAATTGTGCACGTTGACACAGAATGATCCACGAAATCAATAATAAAGTCGAATGCATTCTGACGCTCAAACCCGATTCTTGGATATCGCTTTTCCTACCCGACTGGTTGAACCACAATGAATGCAGTCCTTTATAACAGTTTTGCGTATTCATCCCGAACTTATCATTTATTTCAAAATATTCAATCCAATTTCCATCCACGCACAAATGACATATCTTTCAAGTTCAAGATAACATTAGCTTACCCACATCAAGAAGAAAATGATGCAGTTAGTTAAATACGTTTGATAAATAAACAATGTATCATCATCTTTCTTCAAATCTAGTAGAGAAAATAGAATTGCTCATACTCATACCAATAATGATGTTATTTCGAGGACTTTCGTGTATACTGGTAATTATTATGCAAAGATGAGTACATCCACGCATAAACCCAAATTGGTGAACAAATAATGTTTTTTTGCAAGGTTGAAGGACTTATTTTGCAATTAACTGGTGTAATTTACTGCTTTCGCAGCAGGTATAATGCTTGCCGTATAAATTTTCCTATTGTTACTGACCCGGGTCGGATAAACTAAATCTATTAGCATCTGAAATGAATCAACAAACAATATTAAGCTGCCATAATTGCTTATTTGCCCTTGCCAGCTTATAGATAAACATAATACGCAAGTACCGCGTGTAATTATCCTTTTCAGCAATTAGAAACAACCATTTATGGCATTATTGCAAGATTGATATTTGAATTGAAGTCACGTAATGTGGGATTCAGATGAATGAGTGAAATGCGAAAACTTTATGCTCCATATGAATGGAATGACGGCTTGAATGAAATGTAGGTAATATATATTTTAATGTCTCATTGTTTGTCTGCGTTGGTCCAGCTAGCTTCAGACTATTTTTGCAAGGGATTGTATTGTAAAGGAATGAAAGTTAAAGATACAAAATGATTTTTGCCTTTTCCTTTACTATATAGCTTTTCGAAGCTCTGCAATATCAGAATCATATCATAATATACTTATGCATCTCCTCGAATATACCTAAGCTAAAACCATGAAACTACATGAACTCCCTATGTACAGTACTAGTATACAAATGCTTCTTGGGGCGACGCTCCTATATGTACATTCTGAAGAGGGATTTTAGGATCTCTTTTGCTTCTTGTGTGGGATTGAAAATGTCACAATCGTAAACACACAGTTGTGAGTGGATTAAAAGCATTTAGGAACAATTTTGTAATGATTTCCCAAGCATGGGCTAATCAAGCATGCAAAAATTTAATGCTCTGATGAAAGTGAAGTAAACTAGCTTCCAAGAGAAAGTCAAACTAGATGACTTGCAGTACATGAGATTTATGGAAGCTCAAAGTCTATTGAACTTCCATTTAATTAAATACAAGAACAAGTTTCTCAATCAATAATTAATTTTGTCGGTAGCATTTAGCAAAAATGTCCAGTGAAGTTACTCAACGAAAAGGGGATGCTGTGAGCAAGTCCACAAAAGAAGAACCAAAAGAAACTAGTGGATCGCCCAGCAAAACCAAGAAAGACAAGGATCAAGTCGAGTAAGACACTGCAAAAAATTGTTCAATTGTGCATAATTTCCCCAATAAGAACAATCCTAAACTTCATGATTATTTTCAGAGATGCTCCCCCAAAACTCAAATATGGACCCATGCCTCGCTTTTCAAAGCAACGGCTTTGGTCCCGAGGAATTTTAATAACAGGCCTTTTAGTAGTCGTGTGGTATAACTCTGGAAAGAAGAATGAGACATCATTTGCGGACTTTGATGAGGAAATCACCGCAAAAGCTATGAAGACAAGATGCTCACCAAGTCATGAAGCGGCTGTAAAACCGTTTTCAAGTATGAAACAGTTATATAAAATAACTAATAATGGTTTCTCCAAAAATGTGGATTGTGTATTCAATCATTATTTTTACACAACATTTAGAATGTATTCCGAAACAATGTGGAAGATTTGTTGTTGACAATCTATTCTCACCGCAAGAGATTTATGCCTTGAAAGATTTAATGGAGAGAGTATTCAACCAGGGGAAAGTGGAAGGAGCTGCAACAGTTTTTGATTTCCAGTTGGGGCTAATGCAATTAGAAGGAGAAACGGTTGATTTATATAAGCTGAATTCTACTAGGAAGATTTTCCAGAGAGGAGATCAGATAATCTACCAGTAAATATCAATTAATTAACTATTTCTTTGCAATGAGCATTGCAGCATTGGAAAAAAAGTTGATACAACATTTTTCTTTCACAGAAATCTTAAAGGGAAATTACAAAGATTGATCTCATCATACTTTGCTGTCGATCATTGGTCACTCCATTCTGCGGCACCAATGTTCATGACACGGCTTACCCGAAAGTTTGCAAAGAGAGAAAATGACGAATATTGGCACCCGGCAGTACATCTAGTAAGTTAACTCTCCGGTATTTTAGTTTGAAGTCTCAAGCAACTGCTGAGATAACTACTAGTGAAATTGTGGAATATATTTCCTTTCAGAAACAATTTAAGACCTACCAATACTCCACAGTGCTCTTTATGTCTGATTATGGCACGGATATTGAAGGGGGTCGGCTAATATTTATTGATGGGGATAATACCAACAGAACGGTGGATCCTAAACTTGGTATGCTAAGCTACTTTAACTATGTAATTCTATTGTGCGTATAACGGTCGTTGCAACGATGAAATTTATTTGTACAGGACGAGCAATAGCATTTTCTTCAGGTGAAGAAAGCCTTCATTACACAGAACGAGTTCGAAAAGGAACTAGATTCGCAATAACAGTTGGATTTACTTGCAATCCCAACGATGGGGTACAGGATCCAAAGCTCTAATCGCACGAGTTGAGTTGAAGATTTTGGAGACAATTGCTTTCATTTGTTTTATTGTGACTTTGTGAGGGTGAAAAAAAGGGACTATAATGGTGCATTACATTTTGCTGCCGGACCAGATTAGCACATATTTGTAGAGATTTGGCTTTTGCTTTATCTGTGATGAAAGAGATGTCACAAAAAAGTATTTTCATGACTGAGATCATTTCTGATCGTATTATTTGTACGCATTCCGTACTACTTATAGTTCTCAATTAGAAAGGTGCTTTTATTTTGCTGATTATGTATTTTTTGTTACGTTATTTTGTAATGAGTACATTTTTGTTGTCCGTGTTCCGAAATTCGGTCTAATTTGAATGTACACAAGGGTATGCGCATGTTTGTAAATTATTAAATTATGCATAATATAATATTACTTCTTACTCTATCGATAAAATAGCATGCATATAATATAATATAGTACACATACATTATTGCAAAAATGTGGTAGTCGAAAAACCGAAGTAGCTTTGTGTATTAAATGTTTTTTAAATGAAATGTAAACATAGTAGGTGCAAATGTTTGAAGCATTTTAAAGAATCATAAACCCGTCCCGGAGGAGCCCTTCATTTTTAGAGTTTAAAAATGTCTCTCGAGTTTCAAAATTTGGCAGTTGCAAGTAAATAAATTCAGCACATTTATACCGCTAATATTGTTTTGTTTGGCATTTTTCAAGGATACATGTAGTATGCACTGCATACTATATTAGATAATTATTCAGGCTCAGGTACATACTAAGCACAACTTTGAACTTCATTTGCATGTGAACAACGAAAGTGTACCTACTTTTTTATTTTTAGCATTTCTCGCCTTTCTTAGTTCAACCATTCAAATTATTAGGGTTTGGGTTTAGCAATGCCTTGACATCTACATATAGTGTACCTCTCTTCTACTCTATCTGTTCAAGGTGCCTTAAAAAGTCTAACATTCCACGATGTAATCGACCACTTATGGTGTACGTGTGTTGCATTTTGGATTGTTCTTTTTAACAATGAGCTAAAGGGTTTCTCTCTGCCAGCGTACTGGCTCTAAAAATATTCTCTACACATGTGGTCAACTATGGGCATGGAAGAAGAAAATAGGTACTTACATTTGGTACAAATGCATGAAAGTGTTTGCTGCACTGGGTAAACTTGGCTCATTTCTTGTATTCAGCTCTCCAAACAAAGACTTTGAAATTCAAGCTTTGAAAATTGTGAAAATTTGATTAACAGTTTACCAATAGCAAAATGTCTACAGAACTCCTTAATAAACTTCGAATGCAAAAAAAGTTCAGAAATCTAAAAGCAATTCAAAAGCTCTTAGAAAATGCTACACAACTGGAGGAGTACTTAACTGGCCAAACCCTACCGTAGGTTCCTAATTTGTCACATTAATTTATCATTTGTAATACTCATTCAGTTTTTCATGGTTTTGTTTTTTGTTTTATGACAGTCTAAATGATAGCATAGACAACCTGCCCTCAGATGGATTTCTTCATGTGGATAGAGATCTTCGCTACCTATTTGAAACGGATCCTGTGAGCAATTCAACAAGAGTTACGGAAATCAGATCGGGAGATATTAAGTTGGCAACCACGATAGAAGACAACTTTTTCTATCAGCACATGTTCAACTTTGCCCTAGTTGTAATCTTACTTCTACAAGTGGTTGTAGTGTGGGCATTCATTTGGTGTCGGTTATCCAACTATGCAAATCGGGAAATGAATACTCCACAGATAGAAGATGGAATCGCTTTGAACGATATTCATCAATTACCGGAAGTCATTCCTCAACACCATCGTGATGGAGAAGTACGAATGGAAGCCGATGATGGGCATGTTCATGTAGTAGCAGTGGCTAATCGGTGCGGAAGATTTGGATAATTCATATAGCTCAGCGAAATACATTGTTATCCAATTTTAGAATTGTTTTTATTTATGTAAATAACCTTGATATTATAGTAAAAGTTATAGCTTCGTTTTTTAATTTATAATTTAATACAGTTAAGTATAGCGTGCTGTCATCAACATGTTTATAGACTATTTAATTTCGTAAATCAAAAATTCCAAAACATATATAGCCATCCGGACCATCGTCAGCGTTTGGATTTAGGATTTGACCGTCTGAACCAAGACATTCTAGAAATCTACGTCGTGCAAACTCCTTATAACCATGTTTCTTGCCTGCTCTCCTTGTGAAGGCTTGTCCCAAATGATGATCCACTGTGCTGTCTTCAGACACCATGTTAATTTTGTGGATGCGTCCGTGGTCAGCGTCAAAACATTCAGCTGGGTCCTTCACCTTATCTCAGTTTTTGAGTTCAGATCAAAGTACCGCAGTTGGTTGACTGATGCCGATAGTCCTAGTACCATTCCTATTACACAACTGGATATTAGTAATAGCTATTACGAATATCGTCATCATTCCCATCACCATCATCATCATAATGTTAACAAATCTGCTATGCATTCCCACATTCATGGATTTAGTTCTCAACACCATATTTTTTTGGATGTTCAGAATCTGGATGATATTCTCTGAGACAAATTTTTATGGCTGTGGACATCAGGTTTCGAAGTTTTGCTTCATGGCATTTATCTCCTGACGTTGATTCCAGGCTCAACTCATTTAGAACTACGACATTATCGCCACCGCACTCGTGCCAATGATATTGTGTACAAGGCTTATGAAAGTCAAGAGAATAACTCATTTGTTGGATTTGATGAAGATGAAAACGAAGAGCTGCCTTTGGGTGTTGCAAAAGAAAGCTCGGGAATCGTATCCAAGCTTCTCTTTCTCTGGGTCAATCCCCTCATTAGAAAAGGGGCCTGTGGCTACCTCACCTCTACTGAAAGTCTTTTCGACCTCCCCCACACGATCTCAACAGGAATAGTTGCGGCAGAGTTCCAAAAGCTCACAATTTCCAAAAGACTTTCTCTCCTGAAAGCTCTACACATCCCGTTTGGCCTGGAGTGCTATTCGATTGGAATACTCAAACTGATTTCGGATGGCGCAGGGTTTTGTGGTCCCATTATACTTAGTTGCCGTGTGACATTCATTGAAGACACTGAGGATGACGTGTCTAAGGAATCAATTTGGCAAGGATATTACTATGTTGGAGGGATGTTTACAGCAGTCTTCATTGGAGCTTTATCAAATAGCAACTTTAACATGAAAATGGCAGAAGTCAACTTGAAAATACGAGCTGCCCTTATCACTACAATCTATAGGAAGACTGTTCCGCTTCGGAAGATGACGTTGGAAAATTTCAGTTCGGGAGAAATTATCAACTTTATGAATACGGATACAGATCGCATTGTCAACTTGTGCCCGATCTTTCATGCATTTTGGAGCTTACCAGTTCAAGTTGCTGTCACACTTTAATTGTTGTACCAACAAATTGGAGTGGCATTTACTATAATATAGGTTACTATGATTGTTGTATGAACACATCGGCTGCCGATTACGTTTTATGAGTGTATCTAAATGCCACAACCAACCAACCATTCCTTTGTTCATGGCTTGCTTTGTTCACGTTTATGAAACGAAATGCGGGAAACATGAACGAACAAGAATGTCTTCATTCGGCAGCCGATGCAGACTAAACCATTTAGTTCAACTTTGTTAAAGAGTGGTGTAGATGCAAAATCTAAGCGAGAAATATCAAAAACTTTTATCAAGTGCAAACACAAACGTGAATAAATACGAACAATTAAAACAAGTAGGGTGACGAACATTAGTAGAGATTGGTGGAGATATAGTAAATATTGTAACGCGATTAAAGTTTTAAAGTTATCATTATCAATTGTGGAAGTTTGTCAGCGGCTGACGTACACGACGGTGAAGAAGGAAGAGGAACAGTTATCAGCGGCTGATAACGTTTCAAGGACCATGGCACCTGTTCGAAGACCAGGCGGAACTCGGCGGCCGAGAAGTCCAAACGCAATCGGAAACATTGTTGAAGGAGGAATCAAGTGTCTTTGTGGACAAATATTCAAAAAACAGTCAGACATTAACAAACATTTCAGAGGACACTGCCCACATGGGGAGAGGATACAAGTTCAGTGTAAATATTGCCCTATAAAGTGTTGTCCTGGCCACATATTACGACATATCAAGAAAGAGCATCTAGAAAAGCTAGATATATGGAACGTCAAAGAACGGGAGATGTCGGCAGCCGACATCCAACTACTGGAGAAGGTAAGCATGAAAGTGTTACTATTTTGTCTAATTACATGTATGAAATTTTAGTCAGCTGCTGACCAAACTTATGATTTGTTTTTTAGTTAAATCAGTTGGGGAACCCGGGCGGAACGCTACACCACCGCAACGGTTACGTCTTCAATTATGACGAGTCGCTGCGACTAGCCCGGTATGGGTTTGTGAAGGTTGACAAAAGGTGTCTCACCATACCCATTGAAAACAGGTCTTGCAATTGGAGGACGGACAAGTTTCTCCCCAACAGTGTACGTATTAGTGGTAGGGACATCAAGGCAGGCAGAGGTGGGATTTACCACTTTTGCCACCTCCTCTGCGCAGCTTATCATATGTGGGATCCGGAGCGGATCCAAGACATTATGACTAGCTCGATTGGTATGTACCAAGAGGAGTGTATCAACATAGGCGCTTACAAACAGCTGGAGGTTAATTTCCGCTTTCTGATTGAGTATGGGGACACATACATTACCTCCGCCACAACATTAAGGTAAGTATAACGTTTTATGTACAATTTAATGTTTGCCAGCAGCTGGCAAACCCGTAATAATTAATCATTGTTTTTTGTTTTTGTAGTTCAGACCCGCCGCGGGTCGGAA